>JANCRA010000323.1:0-75051 GCA_024362935.1 Setophaga petechia
GGACCGAGCCCCCCGACCCATCAGAGGCCCCCCGAACCCCCAGCCCCAAATTCCCTCAGTTCCCCCCCAAATCGAGGAGGGTCCGTCCCCCCTCCCAAAACACCCGTCCCCGAGGCAGCGGCTGCACAAAACCCACTTTTAATTGATTTTTATTTGATTAACAAAAAAATAATTAAGCACAATTAACGGGGGGGAGGGTGCAGGGCCAGCCTGGAGCCCCCCCAAGCGCGGTGGTCCCCGGGAGGGGGGGGGGGAGTGCCCCACCGGGGGCCCCGAGAGCCCGTTCGTGTCCGGTTCCGCTCCACCGGGGGGGCCGCAGCAGTTTGGGGGATCCCCGTTAATGCCCGCGTGTCCCGGGGGGTTACCCGGTAATGCCCGCGTGTCCCGGGGGTTCCCCGGTAATGTCCGGGGGTTTCCAGAACCGTTCCGTGCGTCACGGGGTGATCCCCGTTACTTTCCGTGCGTCCCGGGAGGATTCCCGTTAATGTCCGCGTGTCCCGGGGGGATCCCCGTTAATGTCCGCGTGTCCCGGGGCTCCCCGGAGGGCTCAGCACGCCCCGATGGCGCGGACCAGGAAGCCGAAAGCGGCTGCGGGCGGCCCCGAGCAGCGCCCGGGCGGCCCCGGTGGCACCGGCGGCGCCTCCGCCTCCAACCGCGCCCGTTTGCTCGGTACCGGCCCCCGGCCCGGCCCCGCCGAGCCGCTGCTGCGCCGCTTCTGCCCGGCCCGGGGGGCTCCGGTGGACCGGGGAGGGCCGGGGGCGGCGGGAGGGGGGTCCCGGTTCGCGGGGTCCGGGGCGGGACGGGGATCCGCGGTCAGCGCGGGGTCCCGGTCCCGGTCCCGGTTCGCGGGGTCCTCGCTCGGTGACCCGGGGGGGCATCCTCGGTACCATTCACTGCGGGGGGCTCCGCTCGGTGCGTTCCGGGGGTCCCCGGTGCAGTCCCTGAGGGGGATCCCCGTTCCTGCTCGGTCCGGTTCATCGCTCGGTCCGGCCGGGCCGCGCTCGGTGTGTTCGGGCACCGGGGGTCCCCGCTCGGGCCGCCTCCCGGTCCCGGGGTCGCTCCGTTCACCGCGGTCCCGGCAATCTCCGGTCCTGGGCTCGCTCCGTTCCTCGCAGCTCCGGCAATCTCCGGTCCGGGGGTCGCTCCGTTCACCGCGGTCCCGGCAATCTCCGGTCCTGGGCTCGCTCCGTTCCTCGCAGCTCCGGCAATCTCCGGTCCTGGGCTAGCTCCGTTCACCGCAGCCCCAGCAATCTCCGGTCCGGGGGTCGCTCTGTTCTCCGCAGCCCCGGTAATCCCCGGTCCCGGGAGGATCCCGGCGGCGGCCGGGCGCTCAGGTACCGGTGTCGGGCGGCGCGGACGAGCAGCGAGAGCTGCAGGCTCCGGTGCAGGCGGAGGCCGCCCCGCCGCACCCGGCACCGGTAAAGCTTCCACACCGACACCGTCAGCAGCCGCTGCGCCTCCTCCATGGCGGCGGCACCGGGAATGCTCCGGGACGGCCCCGCCGCGCCTCTTGTACGCCCTGACCCCCCCGCGCCCCCCCCGCCACCGCATCCGGCCCCCGCGGCGGCTCCGGGACCGCCCCGAGCCCCCCCGGCCCCTCCCGGCCGCCGCCACCGCATCCGGCCCCGGGGCGGCTCCGCCGCGTCTCGGAGGCGCCGGGCACGGAAATGGGTCTGGGGGGGCTCCGTGCCCGGGGGGGGGTCGGGTCTGTACCCCCCAGCCCCCCCCATGGGTTTGGGGTTCCTGTGGAAATTGGGGAAGGGTCCCCCCGGCCCGAGGTGGGGGCTCCCCGTGGTTTTGGGGGGGTCCCGTGCAGTCCCTGTCACGTTTTGGGGGGTGGTCCCTGCGCCCCTCTCATGCATTGGGGGGGTCCCAAAGTGCCCCCCATGCGTTGGGGGGGGTCCCCATGCCCCCCCCGATTTTGGGGAGCGGTCCCTGCGCCCCCTCCCGTGTGTTTGAGGGGCTCCTGTGCCCCCTCATGGCTTTGGGGGGTCCCTGCGCCCCCTCCCCCGTTTTCTGCACTCCCCGCGTCCCCCGTGTCCCCCCCCCCGCAACCCGGGGATCCCCTCCCCGCCCCCGCCACTTCCATGCCCATATAAGGCAACGCTGACGCCACGGGAAGGGGGCGGAGCCACGCGGGGGAAAAAGGCGGGAAACCACTTCCGCTTGCCCATATAAGGGCAAAAAGGGGCGGAACCACCCCTGCCCGCCCCCCCCCCGGAATTTTTTCGCGCCCCCCCGCATTTTCCCACCCCCGGGGCCGTTTTGGGGGTCCTGGGGAGCGGCTGTTACAAACTCTGTGTTTATTTTCACTATTCACACGCTCCCTCGCGCCCAACAGCAGTTCATGTGCAACCTCCAGCGTCGGGGGGGGCTTTGGGGGGGTCCCGGAGTGGGGAGGGGTCCTGGTGGGTCTGGGGGCGCTCCAGAAGGGCCCCTGGGGGGTGTCCGGGAGGGGGGGGGGGGGGGCGGTCTTGGCACTTCATTACACAGGACAGACACTGGGGGGGGGGGGGGGGGGTCCCGGGGAAGCCAAGCACGGGTGGGGGGGGGGTCGGGGGGGGTCCATGCGCCCCCAACCCCCAAATTCTGTACAGCAACGAGAGGGGAAGGGGAGAACGAAGAGATGGACCCCGATTTTGGGGAGGGGGGGGGATGGAGGGGGGGGGGACGACAGCAGGGAGACCCCTCAGACCCCTCCCTTCTTCGGGAGACAAAACAGGAAACTGAGGCACGGGGGGGGGGGGGGGAAAGGGGGAACCCAGGCCGTGGGGGGGGGGTTGGGTTGGGGGGGGTCCCTGCGCCCCCTCCCCGTGCTGGGGGGGGGCGGGGGGGGGCAGCGGGGGGAGGGGCGGGTAAGGCACTTGACCAAACGTCAGGAGACCTGGGGGGGGGGGGGGCACGGGGGGGGCACCCCCGGACCCCCCCGGGCTGAGGGGGAGGGGGGAGGCTCCGGTGACCCCCCCACAATGCCAGGGGGGTTCCCAGCAATCCGTGCCTCAGTTTCCCCTTTGGAGCCAAGCCCTGGGGAGGGGGGTCCCCGTGTCCCCCCCCCCCCCACCTCACACAGTGTCGTCCCCCCCAGCCTGGGGAGGGGCGGGGGGCGCAATAAGGGGGACCCCTCCCAATCTGGGGGGGACACACACAAACGGGTGAGACCCCCCCACTTTGTGACACACACCTGGGGACCACACACCTGGGGACAGGTGACCTGGGGGGGCACAGAGGTCACCTGGGGGGGGGGGGGGACACATGCGGGGGGGCTGCCCAGAGCCACGGGGGGGTCCCTGGGGTGGGGACACGAGGGGGAGGGGGGGACACACATGCGGGTGCCTGGAGGGGAACGGGGGGGCCCTGGGGGGGACACAAGACCCCAGACCCCCTCTCTGGGCCCCCCCGAATGCTGGGGGGGGGGCAGCTGCGTTTGTGCCGAGAGGCTGCTGCCCCCCCCCCCCCCAAACACCCCCAAATTCTGAGGGGAGGAGGGGACAGGACCCACTGGGGCCTCAATGTGGGGTCCCTGCCCCTGAGGGGGGGTCCCTGCCCCTGAGGGGGGGTCCCTGCCCCTGGGAGTGCCCATCTGGGGTAAGGGGGGGGGGGGGTCCCTAAACCACACAGGTCCCTTGCTGGTGGCGCCCTCCCCCTGTTTGTGGGGAGGGGTCCCCAGGTGGGGAGGGGGGGGATCCCTACACCCCTCACCTGCCTGGGGGGTCCCTACTCCTACAGGGTGCATTGGGGGGCTCGTGGCGGGGTCACTGCCCCCCCATCTCAGGGCAGAATCCCCTCCCCATTTCGGGGGTCCAGCCCGGGGGGGGCTCGGGGGTCACTGCAGCCCCTCCCCCGCGGGCCCCCCCTCGGGCTCGGGCCCCCCCGCCTCGAAGGGGGGCTCGGGGCCCATGAGCTCGGGCTCCAGCTTGCCCGTGTCGTTGATGAAGGAGGTGTAGGAGTCGCCCTCGGCCATGAGCAGCTTCAGCTTGGGGATCCAGCTCTTGCGCACCACGCGCCGCGCGTTGGTGCACATGTCGGCCGCGATGGCGTTCATCTCGCTCTCCTTGAAGTTGGGCGCGAAGTTCTGGCAGTAAACTGGGGGGGCACGGGGGGGCCGGGGTCAAGGGGTGCCCCAGACTGGGGGGCACGGCCGGGGCCGGGGTCAGGGGGCGCCCCAGACTGGGGGGCACGGCCGGGCCGGGGTCAGGGGGCGCCCCAGACTGGGGGGCACGGCCGGGGCCGGGGTCAGGGGGTGCCCCAGACTGGGGGGCACGGCCGGGGCCGGGTCAGGGGGCGCCCCAGACTGGGGGCACGGCCGGGCCGGGGTCAGGGGGGCGCCCCAGACTGGGGGGCACGGCCGGGCCGGGGTCAGGGGGCGCCCCAGGGCACCCCGAGCCCGGGTTTGGCTGGGAAATGCGGGGCGGTGCCTTGGTGGTGTCACCTCTGTGCCCCTCTGGGGTCACTCCTGTCCCCTCTCTGGGGTCACTCCTGTCCCCTCTCCCAGCCCCTCCTGTCCCACCTTGTCCCGTCCTGGAGGTCACTCCTGTCCTCCCCTGTTCCCTCCCTGAGTCCCTCCTGTCCCCTCTCTGGGGTCACTCCTGTCCCCCCTTTCCCTCCCATTCCCTCTCCCCTTCTCCCCCCACCCTGAGCCCCCCTGCCTGGTCTCCCCATCCCCCTGTAGCCCCCGGGCTGTCCCCCCGAGCCCCCCACTCACATTTGACAGCGTGCAGCACCCGGCTGTCCCCCCGAGCCCCCCACTCACATTTGACAGCGTGCAGCACCCGGCTGTCCCCCTGAGCCCCCCACTCACATTTGACAGTGTGCAGCACCCGGCTGTCCCCCCGAGCCCCCCACTCACATTTGACAGCGTGCAGCACCCGGCTGTCCCCTGAGCCCCCCACTCACATTTGACAGCGTGCAGCACCCGGCTGTCCCCCTGAGCCCCCCGAGCCCCCCACTCACATTTGACAGCGTGCAGCACCCGGCTGTCCCCCTGAGCCCCCCACTCACATTTGACAGCGTGCAGCACCCGGCTGTCCAGCGGTTTCCTGCTGGGGTCGTTGGTGGACGAGCGGATCCCGGTCCCGCAGCTGTTGGCCAGCGTGTTCCTGCCAGACCCCAAAACTCCCAGTGTGAACCCCAAAAAGCCCCTCGGGCACCCCGGCTGAGGGCGGGGGGCAGCCCTGGGGTCTCACCTGTCGAAGAAGGAGGCGAGCAGGCGGCGCAGCAGCACCTTGTGCCGCGTGCCCGCGCTGACGTGGCAGTTCATCAGCTGCGCCCGCGTGATGTACACGTTGGTACCTGGGGGCACAGGGGGGTCAGGGGGTCCTCTGGCCCAGATTGCAAACAAAACTTGCATATTTGCTTATTTAGTATGCTATTTGCCCTCTGTGTGGCAGTTGGCTTCTGTTAAGAAATATCTATTATATGATATTTACATGATACTATGTTATATTACATTATATCATATATCATATTAACTACAGCGTCCCACTGGGAGATGCTGTGCCCAGAGGGAGGAGCCAAGCATTCCCATCTGGATATAATCTGGAGATCTGGAATATAATATAATTAATATAATATAATAATTTTAAGAGCAATTATGTGATTGTAATATGTAATTACATTACATACATGATATAATATAATTTAAATTTTATAGCAATTCTGGGGGGAGAGGATTTACATTCCCCATCCCAGGGGAGGCTCCTGCCTTCCTCAGCAGCCTCCCCAAACCCAGAGCCCTGTGTGACCCCATCCCAGTTTGTCCCAGTACCGGTGACCAGCTCCAGTTTCTCGGCGGGGTCTCCCTCGTCGTAGAGCTTGGGGTGGCAGCGGTTCCCGATCTGGGTGACGAGCTCGGCTGGCAGCGACGCCAGGTCCTGGCGCAGGCGGGGCGCGGGCCCGGGGCTCCGGGGGGGGGCTGCTCGGGCAGGGCCTCCACCTTCTCTGCGGCTGGGGAGGGGGAACAGGGCGGGGGGACACAGGGATGGAGCTCTAAGGGCTGTGGGGAGGGGGCTTTGGGGGTCCCTGGCAGCCCTACCAGGCCACGCCCACACGTTCTAACCACGCCTCAAACAGGGCGGGGTCTGCACCGCAGCCACACACCCATCCCCAAGGACCCCCCCAGGCCCCCCCCAGGACCATCCCAAGAGCCCTCAGACCCCACCAAAGCCCCCCCACACCTGCAGGCCCCACGTTCATCATGCTGTACATGGTGTACATGTTACAGATCCGCCAGTACTGCTCCCACACCACAGCCCCCCAGGATCCCGCCAAGACCCTCCCTAAAGCCCCCAGACCCCCCCAGACCCCCCCATACCTGCGGGCCCCACGTTCATCATGCTGTACATGGTGTACATGTTACAGATCTGCCGGTACTGCTCGTCCGAGCCTTCCTCGCCCGCGTCCTCCTCCTCGTCCTCCTCGTTGTGGAAGGAGCCGGGGCTGTCGCTGGTGTAGGCGCTGGACGTGCCCCCGGGGCTGGTCTGGTCCGCGGCCGTGCCCGGCACCGGGGCCGGCACCGGGACGGGGGCGGCGCCTCCGGCGGTACCGGCGGCGGCCCCGGGCGCGCTCTGGCGCGGCGCCGCCTCGGAGAACTTGGCCATTTTCCTGCTGCCGTTGTTGCCGCCGCCGGCCGAGGAGGAGGAGGAGGAGGAGGAGTCCTTGGCGGCGCCGTCCCACAGGCGCTTGACCACGAAGGTGCACTGCACGCCGTCGGGCTCGCCCTGCTCCGTCTTGACCCGCGACACCAGGGGCAGCGCGGCCGGCCAGCCCTGCGCCGCCGAGGTCTGCGCCACCGGGCTCTGCGGCTCCGAGCCCGGCGTGTCGTCCCCGTGCAGCCCCTGCGAGTCGCAGCTCGGGGAGCTCACCTGCAGAGAGAAGGTTTCCATCATCACGGGAACGAGCGCTGCTTGCTCAG
This sequence comes from Setophaga petechia, assembly GCA_024362935.1. Lineage (NCBI taxonomy): Eukaryota > Metazoa > Chordata > Aves > Passeriformes > Parulidae > Setophaga > Setophaga petechia. Next base: position 6,911 of record JANCRA010000323.1, read on the forward strand.
GGCTCGTCTGCTGGGACGAGGAGAAGGCTCAGGGGAAAAGGGAACCCAAAAAAGGGTTTGCAGGGTTGTCAGGGTGAGGGAGGAATGAGTGAGTGTGACACCGTGCCCTTAGAAGGTTGACTTAGTATTATATTATATTACACTACATTATATATAATATATATATGTAATTTTATATAATATTATAGTACACATATGTTATATATTAATATGATACAGTATAATATAGTATAATACAGTATACTATACTATATTGTACTATATATCAATATATAATATATGTGTAATATGACATATACAGCATCATATAATACGATATAATACAATTAATATAACATAATGTAACATAACGTAGATATAATATAGATATAATATTGATACAATATAATACAGATATAATTATTATGTTATATTATATGATATATTACATTATATATAATATCATAAAATAATAAATCAGCCTTCTAACACCACGGGACTCACATCCAGCACTCCCTCCTCCACCCCGACCCCCCACCCAACCTCACCCCCTTCTCCCCACCAACCTTGAGGAAGAACTCGGTGCCCTTCTCCATGATCTCCTGGATCTGCAGGAAGCCCGCCGTGTACATCAGCAGGAACTGGTCCCCCACGTTCATGCTCAGCCTGCCGGTGTAGCAGAAGCTGAGGATCTGCTGGAAGCTCTGGGGCTGCACGGCGGCCGGCAGCTCCACCACGGCGCTCTTGGAGCTGTGGAAGAGGTCTCGGAAGTAGGAGCTGCTGGCGGCCAGCACGGCCCGGTGCGCCTTGAACGCGTGGCCCTTGACCACCACCGAGACGTCGCAGAAGAGCCCCTGCAGGCGCTGCTCGTTCAGGCACTCCAGGATGCTGTTCCCGAAGTTGGGGATCTCCATCTGCAGCGTCTGCGCCATGGCGGGCGCCGGGCGGGGCCTGGGGGGACAGCAGGGGGCGTTGGGGACAGCCCGGGGGGTGCTGGGGACATTGGGAGCATTGGGGACAGCACGGGGGGTGCTGGGGACAGTGGGGACATTGGGAGCATTGGGGACAGCAGGGGACAGTGGGGACAGCCCGGGGGTTGCTGGGGACATTGGGAGCATTGGGGCAGCAGGGGACAGTGGGTACAGTGGGGACAGCACGGGGAGTTGGGGACAGTGGGGACAGCACGGGGAGTTGGGGACATTGGGGACAGCGAGGGGCATTTTGGGCAACAAGGGGTGTTGGGGACATTGGGGGGTGTTGGGGACATTGGGGACAGCGAGGGGCGTTGGGGGACATTGGAGACATTGAGGGAGGTTGGGGACAGTGGGGACAACAGGGAGTGTTGGGGTCAGTGGGGGACAGAGGGGACGCTGGGGACAACAGGGGACGTTGGAGGCATTGAGGGTGTTGGGGGGACAACAGAGGTGTTGGGGGGCACTGGGGGGACTGTACAGGGGGTGTTGGGGACAGCAGGGACAACGGGGGCATTGGAGACTGGGGGGTTTTGGGGTGTGGGGACAGGGGCACAGGACATGGGGACACGTGGGGACAGGGAATGGGGACAGGGACAGGGAATGGGGACAGGGACAGGGAATGGGGCAGGGACACAGGGCGGGGGGACAGAGGAAAGCCAGGGGTCCCACAAAGCCCCCAACCCATCGCACCCCAAATCCCCCCCTCAAGCCTCCCAAACCTCGCCCAGCCTCGGGGGTCCCCGTCAGGGCCGGGGGGCGTCTGAGGGAATTGGGGGGGGCAGGGCAGGGCGGGGACCCCCGGGGGCCGCAGGGTTTGGGGGAGACAATTTGGGGAGGAAAGGAGAACCCCCCGAGTCTGACCTGCGGGATGGGGGAGACCCCCGAGGGGAAATGGGGGGGGTCCCCAAATTTTGGGGGCGGGAGGGGTCGGTGAATCCCCCAGCTGGGGGAGGGGGAGGAGTAGAGGGACCCCAAAACACGAGGGACAAAAGGGACCCCCTTCCCTGAGCTGAGGACAGCGGAGCCCCCCCGTGCCCAGCAGGGGAGGGGACGGGACCCCCGAACCCTCCGAGGTGACACCGGGGGGACCCCAAATTTTTTGGGGGGGGTCCCAAAACCCCCAACCCAGGGGGTTCCGCAATGGGGGGGGAACCCCAATCCCCACAGCGTGGAGGGCACGGACAGAGCCCCCCCCACCCCATTCCCGGCAGCAGCAGCGGCGTCACCCCGGGGGAACCGGGGGATCCCCGGCGCGGGGGGGGCAGGAGGCGCCGCAGGCCCGGGGGAACGGGCGGCGGGGGGGGGGGGTGATTACCGGGCCCGGTGCGGGAGGGAAGCGGAGCACCGGGGGGCCGGTGCAAGGGGCAGGGGGCGGGCTCGGGGCGGGGCAGGGGGTCCGTGCCGTACCGGAGGCCGGGGGCGCTGCGCTGGGGCCGCGGCCGCTGCCGGAGCCGCTCCCGGGGCCGCCGCGCTCAGCGGCCATTCATTGTGCGGCAGGCGCGACGGGCCGAGCGCCGAGCGCGCCGCCCGCGCCTGCGCGACCAGCCGAGCGCCGAATCATCCACCCGCGCCGCCCGGTGACCACGCGGAATTTAACGGGCGGGAGAGGCGGAAAACGGGCGGGGAACGGGCGGGGAAGGCGTGGAGAGCGCGGAGGAAAGGCGCGGGGTGCTGGCGCACCGTGCCTCGCTGTCGGGATACGGCGAGATCGGTTCCTCCCCGCGCCGCCGGCGGGCAATGCCGCGGGATGGCGTTTTGGAGCGGCGGGCGGAGGGTTTCAGACCCTGCGCGGCCGCCGTGGTCACGTGAACGGCGCAAGATGGCGGCGCCCGTGTGTGCGGGGCAGCGCGGGGGGAATGCGCGGGGCGGCGCGGGGACGAGGAGAGCCCCGGAGGGGACGGGGGGTACGCACCGGGGGTTTAGCCCCTCCGCCGGCCTTGCCACGTGCTGGGGAGGGCGCGGCGGGGGCGTGGGGAGGCCCGGTGCGATCTCCGGTCCTGGTTTTTGGGGGGGGGGCCTGGCCCCCTCAAAATTCCCTATTTCCCGATTTTTTTCCCGGGATATTCCCCCAAAACCCGCGCCAGCATCCCCGTACCTGCATCAGCTTCACGCTCAGGGCCACCTCAGCCCCAGCACCCGCACCCTCATGGGCACCACGTAGAAGTATTGGAATACTTGGGGGGGATGCCAGAAGGGTTGGGATACGGGGGGAACCCCAAAAGGAAGTGGGAACTCCCTGTTCCCCCGCAAAATAAAAACAACATCCATGGAAAAAAAATCCCTTTAATTGCAAAATCAGTGCCTGACAGCCCCGAATTCCCGACTGGGGGGACTGGATCCAGTCTGGGGGGCAAATCCTGCCCATGGGGGGGTCTCAGGCGGCCGGGGGGGGGTCCCGGTGGGGCAGGGAGAAGGGCACCAGGGGCGAGTAGCGCGAGTCGTGCCACAGCAGCCGCTGCTCCAGGAAGGCGACGGCGTCCAGGGTCAGCACCAGCGTCTGGTGCTTGAGCAGGCTGTGCACGTTGAGCCCTGCGTGGGGACAGTTGGGGACACGTTGGGGACACGTTGGGGACGTCAGCGGGGTCCCCAGAGTGTCCGGGGGGTGGTCAGAGCCAGGGGATTGGGGCTCACCCAGAGCGGGGATGAGGGTGATGGATTTGAGCCCCTCGGCCGCGGCGCTGATGTTCTCTGGGAATTCATTGCTGGGGGAAAAAAGGGGTTGGGGTGTCCCCAAGGTGTCCCCAGGGTGTCCCCAGCTTCATGGACATGCCATCCTCTTTGTCCCCAATGTCCCCAGCCCTGTCCCCAATGTCCCCAGCCCTTCCCCAGTGTCCCCAGCTCTTCCCCAATGTCCCCAGCTCTGTCCCCAATGTCCCCAGCCCTGTCCCCAGTGTCCCCAGCCCTGTCCCCAATGTCCCCAGCCCTTCCCCAATGTCCTCAGCCCTGTCCCCAGCCCTTCCAATGTCCCCAGCCCTGTCCCCAGTGTCCCCAGCCCTGTCCCCAATGTCCCCAGCCGTGTCCCCAGCCCTGTCCCCAATGTCCCCAGCCCTTCCCCAGTGTCCCCAGCCGTGTCCCCAGCCGTGTCCCCAGCCGTGTCCCCTCTCTCACGTGTCCACCAGCAGCACGGAGTGTCCCCAGCGCCGGGCCCGTGCCAGCTCCAGCAGGTCCTGGGGGTCACTGCTGGGCAGCTCCAGGCTCTCCACCACGTGCAGCTCGTCCTGGGGGACACCAGGGCCGTTGTCACCCTGTCCCCAGCCCCGGTGTCCCCCGGTCCCCCCGGGCCAGCCCCGTACCTGCATCAGCTTCACGCTCAGGGCCACCTTCAGCCCCAGCACCCGCACCCTCATGGGCACCATGTAGAAGTAGCTGGTGGGGCCCCGCGGGCCGTGGGCGATGCCACCTGCCAGGAGGGGACTCGGTGACATCCCCGGGCAGGGGACACCCCCCGCGGGCCAGACCGAGGGGGGCAGACAGGCCTGGGGTCCCCAGGGTGTCCTCAGAGACCAGAGACCAGGGACAGCCAGGCCTGGGGTCCCCAGGGGGGTTCCTGATGTCCCCAGCATGGTCCAGGATGTGCCCAAGATGCTCCTGGGTGTCCCCAGGATGCTCCTGGGTGTCCCCTAGAGACCCCAAACCAGGGGCACCAAACCCTGATGTCACCAGGGCAGTCCCAGACGTCCCCATGATGTCCCCAGGCTGTCCCCAGCCCTGTGTCCCCATTCCCAGCCCCCTGTGTGTCCCCGTCCCCATTTTTGGTGTCACTCACCTCCCCTCCAGAGCGGGGAGCGGACGGAGCCGTGCCGGGCGCGCCCGGAGCCTTTCTGCCGCCAGGGCTTGCGGCCGCCGCCCCGCACCTCGGCACGGGTGCGCACGCGGGCGTGGCTCTGGGACAGACAGACAGACAGACAGACAGACATGGTCACCCCTGAGCCCCGCACCTCGGCACGGGTGCGCACGCGGGCGTGGCTCTGGGACAGACAGACGGACAGACAGATGGACATGGTCACACCTGAGCCCCCTGAGCCCTGCACCTCGGCACGGGTGCGCACCCGGGCGTGGCTCTGGGGACACTGGGGACACAAACAGGTGGACACGGTCCCCCTGCCCCACCTGGGCTGGGTTTGGGGAGCCCCCGGAGCTCCTCAGGGCACCCAGGGACTTTCTGAGAGCCCCTAAAGCTCCTCAGAGCTTCCCGGGAGCCCGCAGGACCTATTGGGACCCTCCCGTTAAGCTCCTCTGCCCCCTCAAACCCCTTTTTGCACCCCTAGACCCTTAAATGCTCTCCTGCTACCTCAAATCCCCACTTTTCGCCCCCAGGTACTCCTTTTCTGCTCCCAAATCCCCCTTTTTCCCCATAAATCAATCCCCATTTTCTGCCCCCAAATCCCCCTCCCCACACTCACAATCCTCCTGAAGTTCTTCTGCCAAGTGGCCACCGTGTGCAGGATGTCCAGCCTGGGGACACAGGAGGGGACACAGGAGGGGGACACTGACCCAGAGCCGCCCCCGGGGGTGTCCCCAGCATCGCCCCAGAGCCCCCGGGTGTCCCCACCTGGGGGTGACGGCGAAGACGTCGGGGTGGAGGTCGGCCAGGCCCCGCAGCGTGTCCTGGGGGTGGCGCAGGGACCCCACCCAGGCCTGCACGGGGGACAGCGGGGGCAGCACGGGGACACTGCAGCTCCTCAGCACCGGGGACGCCACCGGGGGCTCCTCTGGGGACAGTCCTGGGGACAAGGGGACACGTGGGGACCCTCGCAGGGTGGGCCCTGGCATCCCCGAAAGCACGGACAGCCAGCTCTGCTGTCCCCAGGGTGATTCAGATGTCCCCACGATGGTCCCTGCTGTCCCCACTCGCACGGCCACCCCCTCCCTGATGTCCCCATGGTGTCCCCAGCCCCTGGCACTGTCCCCAGGGTGTCCCCAGCCCCTCCCCAGTGTCTCCAAGGTGTCCCCAGCCCCGCACTCACCCCTGCGGATCTCGGGGGTCGCGGGGGGGGCCGGGGGCGCCGTCGAGAGCTGCGGGACAGCGACGTTGGGGACAATGACCGCGGGCGGGACCAACCGCGGGCTGAGGGGAGGGGGGACACGACCCCCCGCCCGCCCCCAGCCCCGCTCCTGGAACCGGCCCGACCCCCCGAACCCCCCCCGGCCGAGCTCCCACTTGGTACCGCCCCCAACCCCGTCCCTCAGCGATGACTCCGCCCATTCACTGTACTGGCCCCGCCGACGCACCGCCCCCACGACTCTGGCCCCGCCCACGCACCGCCCTCACGGCCCTGGCCCCGCCCCCGCCCGGTTCCCCCGTTCCTATCCCGGTACCGGGGCCGCTCCCCGCCCGTTCTCCCACCAGCCCGGCCCCGCTCCCGGCCCCGCTCCCGGTGCCGCTCTCACCGCGGCCCAGCCCCGGCCCCGGCTCCAGGCCCTCAGGGCGGCCGCCCCCGCGCGGATCATGGCGGGAAGGCGAGGGGCGGTGACGGGCGCGGTGACGTCACCACGCGCGCGGGGCGCCACTTCCGGCGGGGGCGGAACGGCGGGAAACGGGGAGGAACGGGGGACCCCTCCCCTTTGTGTCCCCAACCCCAAACCCCCCCCCCCCGGTGTCCCCCTGGTGTCCCCACCCCGGTGTCACCCCCAGTGCCCCCTCCCCAGTGCCCCCTCCCCAGTGACCCCCAGCAGCGCCCGCACATCCAACTGTCCCTGCCCGGTGCCCCCGTCCCTGCCCGGTGCCCCCGTCCCTGCCCGGTGCCACTTCCCAGTGTCCCTGTCCCTCCTCAGTGTCCCTCCTCAGTGTCCCTGTTCCTCCCCAGTGCGAGTGTCCATTCCCAGTGTCCCTTTCCAGCATCACTGTCCCTTCCCAGTGCCATTTCCAGTGTCCTTGTCCCTTCCCAGTGCCGGTGCCACTCCCCAGTGTCCCTCCCCAGTGTCCCTGTGCCTCCCTAGTGCCACTTCCCAGTGCCAGTGTCCCAGCATCACTGTCCCTCCCCAGTGTCCCTGTCCCTCCCCAGTGTCCCTGTCCCTCCCCAGTGTCCCTCCCCAGTGTCCCGGTTCCTTCCCGGTTCCCCATCCTCGCCCCACTGCCCGGTCCCGTTCCCATTCCCATTTCCCTCTCGGGGGGCTCCACCCCACCCCGGGAGTCTCCCCCAAATCCCCGCCCGAAATTCGCGTCTCGGGATTGTTGGGACAATTCAGGAATTCTTTTTATTCTTTTTCCCCCTTTTTTTTCCATCAATTATTCCGGGATTGTTGGGGCCGCCCCGCCCGATCCCGGGGGTCCGGGGGCGGGAATTCCGCATGGATTGGCCCGACCCCGCGCCTGGTTCCAATTAAATCCAAATTCATTAAATCCCTTCTCCGGCCCCTCCGGGCCCCTCCCAGCGCTCAAAATTTGGGGATTTTTTTCTTTTTCATGGGGGAGCCCCTCCCACCCCCCCCCCCCCCCCGATAATTCCCACCCCCACCCCCGAATTCCTCCCGGGACGAGCCCTGGAAAGTCCGGGATGTTTTTCCAGCCCCCCAAAAAATCCCCAAAATTGGGAAAGAGCTCCCAAAATCCTCCTGGGGGGGTAGGAAGAAGAACGGAGGGGGGGTGTGTGTCCCCCCCCTCCCGCCGCATTTTGGGGGTGTCACCCACCCAAAAAGGGGGGGACACAGGGTTTTTTAGCTGTTTGTTTCCTGGGTTTTCCTGTGTTTGTTGGATTTTTTCTGTTTTTTTGCCGTTTTATTTGGTTTTTTGAGGCCCCCCCTCCCCATCCTGGGGGGTCCCAGCTATGGGGAAGGGGGGGGGGGGGGTGTGTGTCACACGGTGGCCCCGCCCCTCGGGTGTGGCCCCGGCCCAGCCCCGCCCCTCCCGCCCCCGCGCCCCCCCCGCTCATTGCTGGACCCGGGACGGGCGCTCAGCGCTGCCGGGACCGGCCCCGGGACCGGTAAGAGCCCCAAAACCCCCCCCGTGCCCCCCCCCGGGGGTCCCCTCCCCCGCTGAACCCCCCAGGACCCCCCAGGGACCACCCGGGACCCCCCAGAACCCCCCGAATTTGGGAGGGGAGCACAGAACGGGACCCCCGGGACGGCCCCAAGCGTGGGGAAGGGTCTGGGGGTTTGGGGGCGGCCCGGGGGTGTCCCCAAGGGGGGGGGGAACACATTGGGGGGGTCCCCATGGTGGGGGGGGGAGGTTCAAGTGCCCCCCCACGGGTGGGGGTCCCCCCTGGCTGTGCCCCCACTCATTGTCCCGGCCCAGCTGTTTCGGCCACGCCAACATCTGGCTCGCAGCTGGGGGGGGGCGGGGGGGGTCCTGTCCTTGGGGGGCACCTCGGGGGGGTCCCCAAAATCCCGACGGTGACAGCGCCCGACTGGGGGGGGCCGTGTCCCGGTGTCCCCCACGTGCGTGTCGGGGCTCGGGGGGTCTGGGGGGGCTCACGGGGGTCTGGAGGGTCTCGGGGAGGTCTCGGGGGCCCCTCCCGGCCCCGGTGGGCGCCGCCCCCGCGGCTAAACCCGGCTCTAAGCTCGGCTTTGTCCGCGCTGATCCAATTTGCTCCGGGATATTTCGGGATCGAGGCGCCCCCGGTGACCCCCCCGTGGCCCCCTCCCCCCCTCCCAGGGCGGGGGTCCCGGGGGGGTCCCGGGGGGGGTCCGGGGATGGATCGCGGGGGATGAGCCCGAGGGATGATCCCGGGGCGGGACCCCGGCTCAGGATCCCGGTGCGATTTCCCGGGGCAGAACCCCGGCCCCGGTCCCGATTCAGGATCCCGGGACAATTCCCGGTTTGGGGTCCCGGGACAATTCCCGGTGCTGGATCCCAGCTCAGGATACGGGGGCAATTCCCAGTCCCGGTCCCGGGGCAATTCCCGAAGTAATTCTCGGGGCAATTCCCGGCTCGGGATACCGGGGCAGTTCCCAGTTTGGGATCCCGGTTTCCGATCCCGGGGCCGTTCCCTGTTTGGGGTCCCGGTTTAGGATCCCGGTTTGAGATCCCAGTTTAGGATCCCGGTTTGAGATCCCAGTTTAGGATCCCGGGGCCGTTCCTGGGGCCGTTCCCAGTTTGGGATCCCGGGGCCGTTCCCGGAGCCGTTCCCGGTTTAGGGTCCCGGTTTGGGATCCCGAGACAGTTTCGAGTTTGAGATCCCGGTTTGGGATCCCGGTGCCGTTCCTGGAGCCGTTCCTGGGGCCATTCCCGGTTTAGGATCCCGGTTTGCCATTCCCGGGGGTCCCGCCGCCCCCGGCCCCGCCCGTTCCCCGCGCTGGCTCCGCCCGGGTCCGCTCCCGCCGGGGGCGGGCGGCCGAGGGGAAGGGGAAGCGGCGGATGCTCCGTGCCGGTTCCGACCGGCACCGGCGGCTCCTACCGGCACCGGTACGAGGCTCCGGGCGTGGCCCGGTGGGGTCCTGGGGGGGTCCCGGGGCCGGCGGGAGCCTGGGGCGGTGTCCCGGCACCGGGCGCGGCTGCGCGAGGCACCGGGCGGTGGCGGGACGGCTCCGGGGGCTCCGGGACCGCTCCGCGACGGCAGCGGGGGCTCCGCGACGGCACCGGGGGCTCCAGGGCGGCTCCGGGGGAGCTCTGGTACCGGGACGGGACCGGGACCGCTCCGGGACGGCACCGGGGGCTTCGGGACGGTTCCGGGACCGCTCCGTGACGGCACCGGGGGAGTTCTGGGACCGGGACCGCTCCGGGACGGCACCGGGGGCTTCGGGACGGCTCCGGGACCGCTCCGCGACGGCACCGGGGGAGTTCTGGTACCGGGACGGCTCCGGGACTGCTCCGGGACGGCACCGGGGGAGCTCCGGTACCGGGGCCGCTCTGGGACGACACCGGGGAGGCTCCGGGACTGCACCAGGACGGGAGGGCTCCGGGACGGGACCGACGCCGGTACCGGACGGCTCCGGGATGGGACTGGGAGCTAGGAAGGCTCCGGGGCTCCTTCCCTCGCCGGCCCGGCCCTCGGTCCCGTCCGGACCCTCGGGGGTCCCACACCGGGAGGAACGGGGGGGCGGGAGCGGGGGGAGCCCTTACCGGGGGTCCCGTCCCGAAATCCGGACGGGGAGGACACGGGACCGGGGGTGAGGGAGGACACGGGGACCCGGCGGTGACATCCCCGGTGTCCCCACCCGGCGCTTTTCCAGCCCCTTAGGTGCCCCGCCCCATTCCCCCCGGGGTGTCTGACACCTCCTGCCACCCTGGTGTCACCTCCTGCCACCACCCGGGATGTCTGTCACCTTCTGCCACTTGGTGTCACCTTCTGCCACCCGGTGTCACCTCCTGCCACCGCCCCGGTGTCACCTCAGGGTCTCCTTGGTGACAATGGGGTGACATTTCTGTCCCCAGGAGCCATGTCCCGGCGGCGCTGAGCCTCGTCATCCTCCCCGTGCCCCCTCCACCGCCATGGGGAGCATCTACAAGGAATATTGGAACCGGGACAAGATCCGCGAGCACTACAACTTCACCAAGGGCGACGGGGGCGAGGCCGCGGCGCCCTCGCGCTGGGTGGGCTCCGTGCTCATCGTCGTGCTCTGCTGCTTCATCGTGCTGGAGAACCTGCTGGTGCTGGTGTCCATCTGCCGCAACAAGCGCCTGCACCTGGCCATGTACATCTTCATCGGCAACCTGGCGGCCTCGGACCTGCTGGCGGGCGCGGCCTTCATGGCCAACACGCTGCTGTCGGGCAGCACCACCTTCAGCCTGACGCCCGTGCAGTGGTTCGTGCGCGAGGGCACGGCCTTCGCCACGCTGGCGGCCTCGGTGTTCAGCCTGCTGGCCATCGCCATCGAGCGGCACGTGGCCATCACCAAGGTGAAGGTGTACAGCAGCGACAAGAGCTGCCGCATGGTGCTGCTGATCGGCGCCTGCTGGGTGATCGCCGGCGCCGTGGGCAGCCTGCCCATCATGGGCTGGAACTGCATCAGCGACCTGGGCGACTGCTCCACCGTGCTGCCGCTCTACTCCAAGCGCTACGTGCTCTTCGTCACCACCATCTTCACGCTCATCCTCATGGCCATCGTGGGGCTCTACACGCGCATCTACTGCATCGTGCGCTCCAGCCACGCCGAGATCGCCTCGGCGCAGACGCTGGCGCTGCTCAAGACCGTCACCATCGTGCTGGGCGCCTTCATCGTCTGCTGGCTGCCCGCCTTCATCATCCTCCTGATGGACGCCTCGTGCCCCGTGCGCGCCTGCCGCGTGCTCTACAGCGCCAATTACTTCTTCGCCTTCGCCACGCTCAACTCGGCGGCCAACCCGGTGATCTACATGCTGCGCAGCAAGGACATGCGCGGCGAGTTCCTGCGGGTGCTCTGCTGCTGCGGCCGTGCCCGGGGCCGCGGGCAGCCCCCCGGCCGGGCGGGGGTCCCGCTGCGCACGTCCAGCTCGCTGGACAGGGGCCCGGCCGGCCCCGCGGCCGAGCTGCCCACGGCGCCGCTGACCCGCGAGTGCACCACGTCCGTGTGAGGGTGGGAGAGGGCTGGGGGTGATGCTGGGGGGATTGGGGGTGCGGTGTGGACACCCCATGGTCACCCTGGGGACACCCGACACCCCGTGGACACCCCATGGCTTCATGGATCCCCCATGGATCCCCCATGGACACCCCGTGGACACCCCACGGACATCCTGTGGACACCCCACGGCCTCATGGCCACCCTGTGGATACTCAATGGACACCCCATGGCCTTGTGGACACCCCCTGGTCACCCTGGGGCCACCCCACTGCCACCCCATGGACACCCCATAGACACCCCATGGCCCCATGGCCACCTTGGGGACACACCGTGGCCACCTCAAGGTCACCCCATGGCCGCCACGGCCACCCTGGGGACACCCCACGGCCCCACAGCCACCCTGGGGCCATTTCAAGGCCACCCTGGGGCCACCCCATGGCCACCCCAAGGCCCCAAGGCCACCCTGGGGACACTTCAAGGCCATCCCACGGCCTCACGGCCGCCCCACGGCCGCCCCACGGTACGAGCGGCGCGGTTCCTCGCGGTTCCCCCGTGTTTCCCCAGGTACGGATGCACATCTGCCCCCCCCGGGGCTGTCCCTGTTGTCCCCATTGTCCCCGTTGTCCCCGCGGGCGCTCCGTGTGCCCGGACACGCGTGGGGCCCTTCCCACGCCCTGCCCGAGCCCCGGGGCCGCCGCCGGACCTGTCGGGCGAGTCCCGAGGCCCCTCCCGGCCCGTGGGCGGCTCCCGCCGCGTTCCCACCGGGACAGACCGGGACCGACCCGCGGGGGTCCGGGGACCCCCAAAATCCAGGATTTTCCCCCGCGCTGGTGCGCGGGGCCGGGGGCTCATCCCAGTGCGGCCGGATCCGCCGGGAGCGCCCCCGAAATCCCCGGGATTTGCCCCAAAATCCTCTCCCCGCGTTGTATTAAACGATTTTTTTTTTCAGCTCTTTCTGCGTCTTTCTCCAAATTTTGGTGTGTGTGGGGAATTTTCCGTGTGGGAATTTGGGAAAATTGAGCGTCTCAGGTGTGTCTGGGGACAAGGGGGGACACCTGGAGACCCCTCCCCTGTCCCCAGCCCAGCGCTTTGTCACTTTGTCACCTCCCGTCCCCCCAAAACCCCGATTTGTCCCCATTTCCTCCCTGCAGCAGGAAGAGGAAACGCGGGGGGGGGTTTCGTTTCCTGCCCCCCATCCCTGAGGGGACGGCGCCGTCGCGGTGTCCCCGCCGTGACCCGGCGCCTTTGGGGACACGGTGGCACCGCGGGGCTGTCACCGCCGGGGTGGCCCTGGGTGACACCCAGGGGTGGCCGTGGCGCGGCAAACCTGACAGCGTCTGTCACCCCGGGGTGGCCAGAGGCGACAGCGGCTGCCACCACCCTCGGGGTGGCCAAAGGTGACAACGGCTGCCACACCCTCGGGGACAAGGTGGCAACAGGTGCCACCCCGGGGTAGCCGCAGCGAGACAGAGCTGTCCCTCTCCATCACCCCGGGATTCCCATGGGGACAGACCCGAAGGTGTCGGCCCCTCCCAAATTCTGGGGTGTCCTCCCCTTGGGAGTGTCCCCTCAGTGTCCCCCTCCCAAATTTTGGGGTGACCCCTCCCTCCCCCCCGCCACCCCCAAGATGGCGCCGGTGCGACCCCTCACGGCCCCACGCGCCCGCGCTGTCGCGCTAAATGACGTCACGCCCACACTCCACACCCGAGATGGCGCCCGACCGGGTTGTAGCACCGCGGTTTGACCTTCCCAACATGGCTGCGCAGCTGCGACTGCTTTGTCGCAGGTAAGTGACGTCATAGAGGAGGCGGGTCGGCCTTAAAGGGGCCATGACCGCGCGGGGGCCGCGGCCGCCGCCAGGGCCGGAGCGGGGCGAGACCGGCGGCCGGTGAGGGGGGGCCGGGGGGTCCCAGGGGGTCCCGGGGGGGCTTCACCGGCTCTGGGGGGGCCCGGGGGGGCTTTACCGGCTCTGGGAGTCCGGAGGGAGCGAAGGTTTTGGGGAGGGGGGCGGGTCTGAGGGCAGTGGGGGGGGGGGGCGCTGAGGGGAGCGGGGGGGGGGGGGGGGGGGGGGGCAACGGGGCCTAGGGGGCAATAACGGCCCGGGAGGGGCAATAACGGCACAGGAGGGGGCAATAACGGCATGGGAGGGGCAATAACGGCACAGGAGGGGCGATTCATGGGCGGCCAATTAAGATGCGAGGGGGTAAATAATTAATGAGAGGGTAGTAACGGCCCGGGGGGGCAGTAAGGGCCTGGGGGGGTGATGTGTGAGGGGGCAGTTAAGGTGTGAGGGGAGGAAATTAACTCGTGGGGGGTTAATAACGGCCCCGGAAGGGGCAATAACGGTTGTGGGGGCAATAACCGCCTGGGGGGGGGCAAAAGAGATAAGAGGGGGCAATAAAGGTGGGGGACAATAAAGATAAGGGGAGCAATAAAGACGGGGGAGCAATAAAGAAAGTGGGGCAATAAAATGGGGGGGCAGTAAAGATAACGGGGGCAATAAAGATAAGGGGGGGCATTACACCATGAGGGGGAAATTGGGGAGGGGGCAATAAAGTTTGTGAGGGGGCAATAAAACCTCAGGGAGGTAGTTTGGGGGGGGGGGGGCTGTTGGGGACAATGAGGGGGGCAGTTGTCACCTGGGGGTGTCACCAGGCCCCAGGGGGGCGGGGGACGACACGTGCCAGCCTCGGTGCCGCTGTCACCTGCCCAGGGTGTCCTTGGGAAGGACAGGGGGACACCGGGGACGGTGGCAGGGTGACAGCGGGGACACAACAGGGCCGGGCCCGGTGGTGGCACTGATGGAGTGACAACAGGGACGGGTGACAGTGCCTGGTGGCCTTGGCACAGTGTCACAAGGGGACGGTTCCTGTCACCAAGGGAGGGGACACCAATGGCCCCTTGGGCCACTTTTCTGGGGACACCCTGGGGACACCCGGGGTTTCCCTGCTGGGAGGTGGCACCTGGGTGTCACCCACTTGTCACTGCATGTCCCTCAGTGCCACTATGTGTCACCGACTGCTCCTTTTTCCTGTTTTTCCCTGTTTTTCCCCATTTTCCCCATTTTCCCGGTTTCTGGCAGGATTTTGGATGGGCGCAGCCCCCCCCGGCCATGGGGCAGAGCGAGTCGCAGCAGGAGGCCGAGGTGGGACCCGTCCCTGCCGCCCCGGTGTCCCCAGGGGCTGTCCCTGTGGGTGTCCCCAGGGCTGGGGGCACAGGGGCTCAGCTGTCCCTTGTCCCACAGGGCTCGGTGCTGAGGGGGCTCCTGGCCGTCTTCAGCCGGGAGCAGCTCCCGACGCGCGCGGTGAGCTCCGTGTCCCCCTGTCCCCGTGTCCCCCTGTCCCTGTGTCCCCCTGTCCCCATGTCCCCGTGTCCCCCTGTCCCTGTGTCCCCGTGTCCCCCTGTCCCCGTGTCCCCCTGTCCCTGTGTCCCCGTGTCCCCGTGTCCCCCTGTCCCCGTGTCCCCCTGTCCCCCTGTCCCCCTGTCCCCGTGTCCCCCTGTCCCTGTGTCCCCGTGTCCCCCTGTCCCCGTGTCCCCCTGTCCCTGTGTCCCCCTGTCCCCGTGTCCCCCTGTCCCCATGTCCCCCAAGATAGTGTTCCCATGTCACCAGTGACCCCAGCGACAGGGTCCCAATGTTCCCAGTATCCCAATGTTCCCATGTTCCCAGTATCTCCAACATGTGTCCAATGTCCCCAGTGTCCTCAATGTCCCCAGCATGCCCTGAGGGGACACAGCCTTGTCCCCTGGGGACTTGTCCCAGTCCCCAACATGGCCACACCCCTCCCACCCTGGCAGCGCCACCCCCTGCGCTTGTCCCCATCCCTTGGGGACAGCAGGGACAAGCTGGTGACAAGGTGGGGACAAGGTGGTGACAATCTGGGGACACGCTGGGGACACGCCCGTCCCTCCGCAGGTGCTGGGCACCCTCCTGGCCCTCTCTGTCGCCGTCATGGCCGTGGTCGTGCTGGGCTGGTGGCTGCGCCACAAGAGTGAGTGACAAGGGACAAGTGCCACCCCCGGGCTGGCCCTGGGGACGGGGGTGACAGCGCTGTCCCCTCACGGTGTCCCTCCTGTGTGTCCCCAGAGGTCCCCGCGCAGGAGCCGCCGCGCTACCGCTTCCGCAAGCGGGACAAGGTCCTGTTCTACAGCCGCAAGATCATGCGTAAGGTGACCCTCGGGTGGCGCTGGGGTTGGCACTGCGTGACCCTCGGGTGGCACTGGGGTGGCAGCCCTGCAGTGACACCGTGTCCCACCGTGCCAGGTGTCCCAGTCCACGTCTTCGCTGGTGGATGTCACCCCGGCCAGTGGCACCGCGCGGCCCCGCAGCCGCAAGAAGCTCAAGATGCTGAGCATCGCCAAGAAGTGAGCGGGGAGCGGGGTCGGGATCTGCGTGTGGGGTCGGGATCAGTCTGTGGGGTTGGGATCAGTCTGTGGGATTGGGATCAGTCTGTGGGGTTGGGATCAGTCTGTGGGGTCGCAATCTGTCCCCATATCCCCGCTGTGTCCCCTCGCTGTCCCCTGGCTGTCCCCAGGGTCTCAGCCAGCTTCCTGTGCATCCAGAAGGAACCACCCATGCTGTCCCTGCTGTCTCCATGCTACTGTCCCCATGTCCCCAGCCTGTCCCCGTGCTGTCCCCACCGTGTCCCCACTGTCCCCCCCGCTGTCCCCAGGGTCTCGGCCAGCTTCCTGCGCATCCAGAAGGAGCCGCCCACGCTGCAGCTGAAGGAGCCGCCGCCCTCGGTGCTGGAGGCCGACCTGACTGAGTTCGACGTGGCCTCGTCTCACCTGCCCTCCGAGGTGCTCTACATGCTCAAGAACGTCCGGTGAGCGGGGCCGGGCTCTGTCCCTGGGGCTGGGGTCTGTCTGTGGGGTCAGGATCTGTCCGTGGGGCCGGAATCTGTCAATGGGATCTCTCCATGGGATCTGTGCCTGGGATCAGGGTCTGGATCCATTTATGGGATCCATTGAGGGGGTTGGAATCCATTTATGGGATTGGGATCCATTTATGGGGTCAGGATCTATTGATGGGGTTGGGATCCATCCCTGGGGCCAGCGCTGGACCGCAGGGATCAAGCTCCCCCCTTGGACACCTCTCTGAGGGGATCCCTGCATCCCCCTCTCCATGGCACGTGGGGCAGGTCCCCGTGTCCCTGCCGTCCCCCTGGTGACACGGCTGTCCCCGCAGGGTGCTGGGGCACTTTGAGAAGCCGCTGTTCCTGGAGCTGTGCAAGCACATGGTGTTCCAGCAGTGCCAGCAGGGCGAGGACGTGTTCCGCCCCGGCCAGCCCGACAGCAGCATCTACGTCCTGCAGGAGGGCAAGCTGGAGCTGCTGCTCACCGAGGCGGTGAGGGACACCTGGGGACACCTGGGGACACGGGGGACGCATGGGGGGACAGCCCACGGCCAGCCAGGGATGTCCAGGAGATAGCCAAGGACATCTTGGGACAGCCAGGGGACACCTGAGACATCCAGGGACATCCAGGAGACACCCTAGGGACAGCCAGGGACACACAAGGGATACTTGGAGACACCCAAGGGCACCTGGGGGACACCAGACACAGTCAGGGACACCACAGGGGCAGTCAAGGACACACAAGGACACCCAGGGGACATCTGGAGACACTCAGAGACAGTTGGGGACACCCTGGAGACACCCCAAGGACATTCAGAGACATGCCAAGGACACCCCAAGAACATTCGAGGACACACAGGAAACAGGCAGGGGACACTCTTGGAGACCCAAGGGACAGCAAGGGACATGGGCTGTGTCCCAGCAGGACGGGAAGGAGACGGTGATGAAGGAGGTGTTCCCTGGGGACAGCGTCCACAGCCTGCTCAGCATCCTCGACGTCATCACGGTACCGGCCGCGTCCCCAGAGCCTTGGGGACATCGCGGGGGCTGTCCCCAAACACTGCCATGCCCAACTGGCATGTCCACAGAGCCCCCTAAGCTCAGCGGGTGACTGTCCCCAGCCTGCCCAAGCTGTCCCCAAACCCCTCCACAACGCAACTGTGGCCACCCCAACCCCAACCGCAACTGTCCCCAAGTGTCACCAATTGTCCCCAGACTCCTCCAGCCCAACTGTGGCCACCCCAAACAAAACCCCAGTGCCACCTCTGCCCTTGCCCAGTCCCCAGCTGTCCCCAGGTGTCCCCTGACCCCGCGGTGTCCCCAGGGCCACCAGCGGCCGTACCGCACGGTGTGCGCCCGCGCCGCCGAGGACTCCACGGTGCTGCGCCTGCCGGTCGAGGCCTTCTCAGCCGTCTTTGAGAAGTACCCCGAGAGCCTCGTCAGGGTGGTGCAGGTGAGCTGGGCTCCGGGGGACCCCGGGAGGGCTCTCGGGGTGGCAGGGGACCCACGGTGGCCTCGTGTCCCCCTGCAGATCATCATGGTGCGGCTGCAGCGCGTCACCTTCCTGGCCTTGCACAACTACCTGGGCTTGACCAACGAGCTCTTCAGCCACGTGAGTTCAGGCTGAAATTCGGGGGGTCCTGGGCTGGGTCGGCTCCCTCTGGTGTCCCCCCAGCCCCTCTGATGTCCGTCTGTCCCCAAACCTGCAGGACATGCAGCCCCTGCGGCTGTTCCCCCAGCCCGGCCACGCCGCCCGCACCAGCCCCGTCCGGCACAGCAAGCGCAGCCTGGGCAGCACCGACGAGGGCCGGGACACCGGTGAGGCACCAGGAGGGTTCTGAGACCCCCACCCCGAGCGTTTCTGGGGTCTCCGTGCTCAGTTTTGGGGTGGTCTCGTCCTGCAGCCGAGCTGATGAAAGCCAATGGCCTGGAGACACCGGCACCGCCGCCGCTGCTGAGCCGCTGCATCTCCATGCCCGTGGACATCTCCGGTGGGTGCCAGCCCTCCCAGGGGTGTGGCTGTCACCCTGGGGTGGCTTGGTCCCCGTTTGGTGACCCCCGTGACCCCGCCCAGGCATCCAGAAGGCTCCGCGCTCCGATTTCGACATGGCCTACGAGCGCGGGCGCATCTCGGTGTCCCTGCAGGAGGACAGCACCGGCGCCTTCGGGCAGGTACAGGGGGTCCGTGCTGAATCCCACCCCGAATCCCACCCAAATTTCCCCTAATTCCCACCCTGAATCCCACCCCAAATCCCCTCCAAACCCACCAGGTGTCCCAGGAGCCCAAGGAGCGCAAGTCAGTGACGCTGGAGGAGCAGCCCTCGGGGGTCTACCACTACAGCTCCTGCGAGGAGGACGCAGCCTCGGGGACAGGGACAGGGCTGGGGACGGGGGCGTGTCCCTTCGGGCCCTACCAGGGCCGACAGACCAGCGACATCTTCGAGGAGGCCAAGCGGGAGCTCATCAAGCTCATGAAGGTTGAGGTGAGGGCTTTGATGGGTTCCTGGTAGGTTCCTGGTGGTCCCCCGTGGTGGTTTTAGTCACCTTTATGGTGGTCCCCCATCACTTTGGGGTGGTCCCCAATCATTACTTTGTGGTGGGTTCCCATCTCCTCATGGTGGCCTCCATGACCTCCTGGTCATTCTCTGTCCCTGTGGCCTCCTGGCCTTCCCATCCCCTCGTGGTGACCCCACAATGGTTCCGTTCTCATTTCCAGGACCCTTCCCTCCTCAACAACCGCGTCCTGCTCCACCACGCTAAGGGCGGCACGGTCATCGCCCGCCAGGGTGACCAGGTGGGTGCTGGGGACTCTCACCTTGTGGTGGGGCAGAACAACCCCAGAACCAGAAGAACACGCTGTGGTGGTGGAGGTAACGGGACATTTCTGGCAGGACGTGAGCCTGCACTTCGTGCTCTGGGGGTGCCTGCACGTGTACCAGCGCATGATTGACAAGGAGGAGGACGTGTGCCTGTTCCTGACGCAGCCTGGAGAGCTGGTGGGACAGCTGGCTGTGCTCACTGGGGAGCCCCTCATCTTCACCATCAAGGCCAACCGTGACTGCACCTTCCTCAAGATCTCCAAGTCCGACTTCTACGAGTGAGTCCGTGTCCTCTGGTGTCCCCAGGGGGCCACCAGGACCTGGTGTGGGTGCGTACCCATCATCTCGTGGTGGATCTCCATCGCTTTGCGGTGCTTGCTGTGACCTTGGGTATCCCACGTCTCTTTGGGATGGTTCCCCATCTCTTTGAGGTTGTCCCACATCTCTTTGGGGTTGTCCCACATCTCTTTGGGGTGGTTGCACCACCAGAACATCTCCCTAGTGAATGTTCCTAGTCCCAGGGTGAAATTTTGGAATGTCCTGAGCAAGGCCACCATGATCTTGGCAGTTCCCCTCCTCCCTGGGGTTGTCTGTGGGGTTCCCCACCTCAGAGGGGACGTTTTGGGGTCACCACGGTGCCCTGTCCCCCCCAGGATCATGCGGGAGCAGCCCAGCGTGGTGCTGAGCGTGGCCCACACCGTGGCCGCCCGCATGTCGCCCTTCGTGCGCCAGATGGACTTTGCCATCGACTGGATGGCCGTGGAGGCTGGCCGGGCGCTCTACAGGTGAGTGACCACACCCAGGTGTCCACCTGGGCTGGGGGAGGGCCACCAGGGGTGCCACAGGCGCTGCTGTCCCCAGGCAGGGGGACAAGTCGGACTGCACGTACATCGTGCTCAACGGGCGGCTCCGCTCGGTCATCCAGAAGGGCAGCGGCAAGAAGGAGCTGGTGGGCGAGTACGGCCGCGGGGACCTGGTGGGCGTGGTGAGTGTCACCCCGGGGACACCTCGGGGACAGCGGTCACACGTCCTCGGGTGGCTCCATGGCCTCGTCCTGCAGGTGGAGGCGCTGACGCGGCAGCCCCGGGCCACCACAGTGCATGCGGTGAGGGACACGGAGCTGGCCAAGCTGCCTGAGGGGACCCTCAACAACATCAAGCGCCGATACCCACAGGTACCCCGGGGGTCCCTCAGGGTGTCCCCATGTCCCCACGGCCCGGCTGGTGGCTGTGACTCTAATTAAAACCAACTTCAGTTAAGGAGTTAACGAAGCTGTTGGAGGAAGGGGTGGTAGCACCTGAGGTCTTGAAGGATGGGTGGTGGTGGCTACCTGAGGTCTCCAAGGACAGGCAGTGGTGGTGGCACCCAAAGACTGCAGTAGAACACTGGTCTGGGGTATTGAGTCTCTGCCACGTCTGAGGGCCATCCTTGTCCTTGTCCCCACAGGTGGTCACCCGCCTCATCCACCTCCTGAGCCAGAAGATCTTGGGGAACCTCCAGCAGCTCCGCGGGCCCTTCGCAGGTAGGACCTGGGGGCAGCGGGGTGGCCTCTGCGGGGCTGGTGGCCGTCACCAGAGCAGTGTGTCCACTCCTCTGTGTCCCCCCAGGGCCCGGCCTGGGCATGGCCTCCAGCTCAGAGCCCATCAACCCCACCAGCAACCTGTCGACGGTGGCCGTGCTGCCCGTGTGTGACGAGGTGCCCATGGCGGCCTTCACGCTGGAGCTGCAGCACGCGCTCAACGCCATCGGTGAGTGACCAGAGTGACCACAGGACACTGACCATGGCAGTGACCATCTGATGGTGACCTGGGGTGGTGATGGTTGCAGCCCCACAGGGTGGTCTTGGCCATGGTGGGCACCATGAGAGTGATGATGGCACGGTGACCACAGCACGTTAGTGACCATGGCACGGTGGTGACCATGGCCTGGAGATGACCCCATCCCCACCTCTGCAGGTCCCACACTGCTCCTCACCAGCGACATCATCCGCGCCCGCCTGGGCTCCTCGGCTCTGGAGAGGTAATGGTGGCGCTGGTCAGCGGCGTGGCCGCGTCCCCCAGGCCCCCGCTGACCCCTCCGTGCCCCCGGGCAGCATCCAGGAGTACCGGCTGTCCGGCTGGCTGGCGCAGCAGGAGGACCTGCACCGCATCGTGCTCTACCAGACCGACTGCACGCTGACCCCCTGGACGCTGCGCTGCATCCGCCAGGCCGACTGCGTGCTCATCGTGGGGCTGGGCGACCAGGAGCCGGCCCTGGGAGAGGTGGGACAGGGACAGGGACATGGGACAGGGACAGGGACATGGGGGCACAGGGACATAGGGGGGACAGGGACATGGGGGGTGACCAGGACCCTGCCCTGGGCAAGGTGGGACAGGACAGGGACCTGGCGGTGGGACACAGGAACATGGGATATTGGGACAGGGGGACAGGGGGACATGGGGACACAGGGACATGAACTATGGGGACATGTCCCATCTCTGGGGGTGTCCCAGCGCTCCGGGGGTGACGCAGCCCGGTGCTGGTGCCCCGCAGCTGGAGCAGATGCTGGAGAACACGGCGGTGCGGGCGCTGAAGCAGCTGGTGCTGCTGCACCGCGAGGACGGCGCCGGCCCGGCGCGCACGGTCGAGTGGCTCAACATGCGCACCTGGTGCTCGGGCCACCTGCACCTCCGCTGCCCCCGCCGCGTCTTCTCGCGCCGCAGCCCCGCCAAGCTGGTGAGCGTCCCCTCCCCCGGCCGCCAGCCCCTCCCCAGGGGTGGCCGCTGTCGCTGTCACCCACTCTGTCCCCGCCCCGCAGCGGGAGATGTACGAGAAGGTGTTTGAGAAGAGCGCCGACCGGCACAGCGACTTCTCGCGCCTGGCGCGCGTCCTGACCGGCAACACCATCGCGCTGGTGCTGGGCGGCGGCGGCGCCAGGTGGGGCACCCGGTCCCTGTGTCCCCCATCCCCCTGTCCACATGGCCTGTGTCACTGTCCCCGTACCTCCATGTCCCTGTATGCCCTGTCCCCATGGCCTGTTGTGTGTCCCTGTCCCCATATCCCATGTCTACATATCCCTGTGTCCCCATGGTCTGTGTCCCCCTGTCCACATGGCCTATGTCCCTGTCCCCATACCCCTCTGTCCCTGTATACCCTATCCCCCTGTCCCATGTCCCTGTGTCTCCATGTCCCCATGTCTCCATATTCCCTATCCCCATGTCCCTGTATCCTGTGTCCCCATGTCCTGCCACCCCCACAGTGCCCACAGCCCTGATTTATCCCGGTTTTCCCTGCACTCTCCCCGGCAGGGGCTGCTCGCACATCGGGGTCATCAAGGCCATGGAGGAGTCGGGGATCCCCATCGACCTCGTGGGGGGCACCTCCATCGGCGCCTTCATCGGCGCGCTGTACGCCGAGGAGCGCAGCGCCGTGCGCACCAAGCAGCGGGCACGGGAGTGGGCCAGGGTGGGTGACAGGGGCATGGCCAGGGCTGGTGACAGGGACACGCGAGTGGGCCGGGGTGGGTGACAGGGACATGGCCAGGGCTGGTGACAGGGACACGGGAGTGGGCCAGGGTGGGTGACAGGGACATCCCCACCCCAGGGACCCCCTCAGCCTGTGCCAGCTCTGCCCCGCTGGTTCTAACCTGGCCTCTTCCTGTTCTTCTTCCTCTTGCTCTTCTTCCTTCTCCTTTCCCTGCTCCTCCTTCTTCCTCTGTTCTTCTCTTTTCCTGTTCCATTTTCTTTTCTTCTGCTTTTTCTGCTCTTCTTGCCTTTTTTTGATCTTTTTTCTTTGTCTTTTTCTCCTTTTTCTTCCTTTTCTCCTTTTCTTTCTCCTTTTTCATTCTTCATCTTGTCCCTCTCTCTTTTCTCCTCCTCTTCTTTGTCCTTTTTCATTTCCTTTTTCTCTTATTACTTCTCCTCCTCCTTTTTCTTCCTCCTTCCTTTTTTTTCCTTTTCCCCCTTTTTTTTAACTCCTCTTTTTGTCCTTACTCATCTCTCCTTCTGTTTTTGCTCTTTGTCCTCCTTCATCTCCTTCCTCCTTCTCCTTCATCTCCTTCCTTCTCCTTCTTCTCCCTTTTCCTCCTCTTTCTTCATTTCCTTCCTGCTCCTTTTGTCTTTCTGTTTTTCCTCCTCCTCAGTGCATGAATTCTGTTTTTGAGACCGTGCTGGACCTCACCTACCCCATCACCTCCATGTTCTCGGGCTCGGCCTTCAACGCCAGCATCAACCGAGTCTTCCAGGACAAACAGATCGAGGTGTGTCCCCCTCGGATGTCCCCCCCGGCCCCCTCCCCGCTGTCCCCACGGTGTCACCCAGCCCATACTGTCCCCACAGGACCTGTGGCTGCCCTACTTCAACGTCACCACAGACATCACGGCCTCGGCCATGCGGGTGCACACGGACGGTGAGAGCTCCCTGGGGACATGGGGGGGGACACGTGGGGGACACGGGGCAGGGGTGGCCTCCTGAGCCACCATGAGCTGCTGACCCCACCTTGGGGACATCAGCAGGGAGGGGAGGGGACAGCTGGGGCTGCACGAGGCGCTAACACCGCTGCTGACCACTAACCCCAGTAACCCCCTGTGCAGCATGGGGACATGGTGGCAGTGCTGGGCGGGGACATGGTGGTGGCAGTGGGGACATCGGGGCGGTGGGGACATTGTGGTGGTGGGGACATCACGGTGGTGTTGGCGACGTGGTGGTGGTGGTGGTGGGGACATGGTGGTGGTGGTGGGACCATTTTGGTGGCTGCCCCTCGTCCTTGCCCGCTGCTGGAGCTCACCTGGGACATTGAGCCGTCCACAGCCACCCCGCTGCCCCTAACGCCCACTAATCCCCGCTGACCCCTCTAACCCAGCCCCCTCCCGCACCGCTGGCTGTCCCTCTGTCCCTCTGTCTGTCCCTCTGTCCCTCCCCACGGTCCCCGGTGGCCGTGACCGTGTCCTCTCCGTCCCCAGGCAGCCTCTGGCGCTACGTCCGAGCCAGTGCCTCCTATACCCCCTACCTGCCTCCGCTCTGCGACCCCAAGGACAGCCACTGGCTGGTGGACGGCTGCTATGTTAACAATGTCCCAGGTCAGCACCTCGCTCGCTGGGGCCACCCCCCAAAAAACCACAAAAAACACCAAAAAACCCTAAAAACCACCCCAAAACCACGTCCAGAGCGTCCACACCACCGGTCAGGGTGCGCAGGGGCTCCTCTGCCCGCCGCGGGGCCGACCCGTGGGGCGCAGACGATCCCGGCGCGGGCAGGGCGAGCGGCGAGGGCGGGTGCCGGTGCTGACGGCGTTTCCCGGTTCCGTTCCCGGTGTCCCGGTCCCGGTCCGGCCGGCGCAGGCTCGCTCTGGCGCTACGTGCGCGCCAGCATGACCCTCTCGGGGTACCTGCCCCCGCTCTGCGACCCCAAGGACGGCAACCTCCTGATGGACGGGGGGTACATCAACAACCTGCCAGGCAAGTGCGGGGCGGACGGACAGACGGACGGACGGACACAGCCGGGGCGGAGCGGGGACGCCCCTGGCTCGGTTTGGCGGCGCCGATGGGCGAGGGATGGCTAGCTCCTGTCTGGCAGTGGATTTTTTCTGTGTTGGGTGGTTTTTCCAGAATGTTCCATGGATTTTCATGGTCAGGATCCATCCATCTTCCATCTTCTCCTGGTGGGTTTTCCATGCAGCTTTCTAGAACATTCCATGGATTTTCATGGAATCAATCTGTCTTCCATCTTCTCCTGGTGGTTTGTCCATGCCAGGCAGCTTTCCAGAACATTCTATGGATTTTCATGGTCAGGATCCATCCGTCTTCCACCTTCTCCTGGTGGTTTTCCCATGCCAGGCAGTTTTTCCAGAACATTCCGGGTTTCTTCATGCACAGGATCCATCTTCCATCCCTCTTCCATCATCTCTTGATGTCTTCAGTGCTGGTCAGCTTCTTGGGGCATCTCCACCCTCTGTCACCATCTGGTGTCACCTCCTGCTGTCACCTCTGGTGCTGGTGCCAGGTCCTTTCCTGGATGGTTTCCTTCCTTCCCCTGCCTCGGTCTCCATCCTGCGCCATCCGTGGGTGTCCTTGGTGACCTCCTTGGCCACCTTTGTCCATCTCTGGACGTTCCCATTTCCAGGTGTCCTTTCCGTCCTCCTTCACCTCCCTCCATCTCTTGATGTCCTCTCCAGGCTCCTCCAGGCCTCTTCTGGCCATTCTGTGTCACCTCTGGTGGCCTTGGGAGGTCACCCTTGTCCCCTCTGCGTGCTGGGGACCTTCCTCCATCCTGCAGCCTCATCCCCACCACGCTGGGTGACTCTGGTGGCACCTTTGGGTCTGAAGCCACCTTCCTCCATCATCATCATCATCCCTTGGTGTCCCCCAGGACCTTCTCCATCCTCCTACCCCCCCGAGCTGTCTCCACCAGCTTGTCCCCTGGTGGCCCCCGGTGTCCCCTGGTGCCACCCTCCTTCCCGTGTCCCCTCCCCATGACACTTCCACCCTCCACCCCTCCCCTGGTGCCCCCCAGTGCCGCTGACCTCTCACTGTCCATCCGTCTGTCTGTCCCCGCAGCCGACATCGCGCGCAACATGGGCGCCAAGACAGTGATCGCCATCGACGTGGGCAGCCAGGACGAGACCGACCTGTGCAACTACGGCGACTCCCTGTCCGGCTGGTGGCTCCTCTGGAAGCGCCTCAACCCCTGGGCCGAGAAGGTCAAGGTGAGACCCCGGCGGGGACAGCGGGAGGTGGCACCAGGGGACACCGGGGGACCAAGCTGGTGGAGATGACTCAGGGTGGAGGAGGGTGGAGAAGATGCTGGGGGACATCAAAGGATGGTAATGATGGTGATGGTGACAATGAGGATGATGATGATGACGGTGATTAACAATGACAATGATGACAATGACAATGGCTACGATGATGCTGATGATGACGATGACGAGGTGCTGGACGCGTCCCGAGTGTCCGGTCCCGGCAGGTGCCGGACATGGCGGAGATCCAGTCGCGCCTGGCCTACGTGTCCTGCGTGCGGCAGCTTGAGGTGGTCAAGTCCAGCTCCTACTGCGAGTACATCCGGCCGCCCATCGACCGCTTCAAGACCATGGACTTCGGCAAGTTCGACGAGATCTACGTGAGCTGGGGCTGGGGGTGGCCAGGGGCGCTGGGCTGGGGGACTCCAGAGGAGGGTTGGGGTCCTTTGGTCACCGATGGGGTTCTTTGGTCATTGTTGGAGTCCTTTGGTCATTGTTGGGGTTCTTTGGTCATTGTTGGGGTTCTTTGGTCATCACTGGATATCCTTGACCATCCGTTGAATGTTCTTGACCATCACTTGGGGGTTCTGATCATCGCTTGAGGTGTCCTTGACCATTGAGTGCCCTGGTCATCATTTGTGTCCTGCTCATCACTGGGGTGTCCTGGGCTATTTTGGGGGTGTCCAGGCCACTGCCCCCTGCCCACTGCCCCCTGCCCCCAGGACGTGGGCTACCAGCACGGCAAGCTGGTGTTCGAGGGCTGGAGCCGTGGGGACGTCATCGAGAAGATGGTCCAGGACCGGCGCTCGGCCGACTTCTACGAGAGCAAACGCATGGACGTGAGCCCGGGGACAGCTGGGGACACCTGGGGACACGGGAGGGACATGGAGGGTGGTGGCTCATTGGGAACCTGCCCTGGGCCACCCTGGGACGGGCCAGCCCAGCCTTGTCACTGTCCTTTGAGAGGTGTCACCTCCTGAGTGACCTTCCTGTTCCTGCCACCCTGTTCCTGTCACCCTCCCCGCCCCCCTTTGTGCCCCGGTCCCTCTCCTGTCCCTCGTTTTGTCCCCTGCCCCGTTGGTGCCTTCCGTGTGCCCCTCCTGTCCCCCTCAGGTGCTCAGGTGTCCCCTCACCTGTCCCCCGTGGTGTCCCCTCAGGTGCTCACCTGTCCCAGCGCCGGTTTCACAGACCTGGCTGAGATCGTGTCACGCATCGAGCCCGCCCAGTCCTACCTGTCCGACGGCTACGGCGACGGTGACAGCAGGGACACCCTGGGGGGGTGGATTTGGGGCGGGGGGTGGAGATCTGAGGCTTGGGGGCTGGGATCTGGGGTTTGGGGCTGGGATTTGGGTCTGGGGGCTCACCCCACGCCCCCCCCCCCCCCAGAGGAGTCCGATTACCTGACCGAGTACGAGGACGAGGGCCCGGAGTCGCTGCGGGGCGAGGAGGACGCGGCCGAGTGGGGCAGCGCCGAGGCCGTGAGTGACCCCAAAACCCGGGGGGACCCCAGAGAATGGGGAGGATCCCAAAGAACGGGGGGGACCCCAAAATGGGCAGGGGAGGAACTCCAAAGTGGGAGGGTTGGGGTGCCAAGGGGGGTCCTGGGCCCAGGTGTGGGGGTGGCACCATGGGGATCCCAAGAATGGGGTTTGGTGGTTTTGGGGTTGGGGTTTTTGGGGTCCCAAGGGGGTCTGGTGGCCCTGGGGACAACCTGGACCCCGCAGGTGCTGTGCCCTGTCCCCACTCCAGTGTCTGAAAAATGTCCCTGTGTCTCCACTGTGTCCCCAGTGTCTCCCTCGTGTCCCCCATGTGTCCCATTAATCTCAGATTCCCAGTGTCCTCACAGTGTCCCCAATGTCCCCCCAGGATGAGGACAAGTCCCTTCGGCACCGCCCGAGCACGGCCGAGAGCCCCCCGCCCCCCCCCCCGCGGACCCCGACGGCTTCTGAGGGACCCGGGACCCCCAATGTCCCCTCAGTGTCCCCCCTCCTGCCTGGGGGACCCTGGGGGGATCCCCGATGTCCCCTCAGTGTCCTCAATGTCCCTCCGCCCTCTGCCGGGGGTCCCTGCCCCGCCCCCCATTCTGGCACTTTCCCACGGGACCCAGGACCCCCAATGTCCCCCCGGTGTCCCCTCAGTGTCCCCCCCCTGCCTGGGGGGCTCTGGGGAGACCCCCAATGTCCCCACCCCGCTCGGGGGGTCCCTGGGGTGGCATGGGGGGTCTCGGGACCCCCGATGTCCCCTCAGTGTCCCCTCGGTGTCCCCATTGTCCCCCCCCTGCACTGTTGCACTGTCCCACCCCCCCGGCCGGCCACGGGGGGGGCGCTGCTGTAAATTTTCCTTTTTTTGGGTTTTTTTTTAACGGTTCTTACGGAAATCCAGGCCGGCTGGATGGGAATTGGTTAATTATCGGTTAATTATTGATTAATTACTGGTTAATTACTGATTGATTGACTGGTGGAGTCTCATTACGCCGGTTCAGGAATTTCAAAATAAAAGCTGCTGGTGGTGATGGTGGGGTGGGAACTGGACTGGGAAAAGGTGTGGGACACCTCCTTGCTTCCTATTGGCCCTGCTGCCTGTCACTCAGGGCTCTCACCCAATCACAGCCCTCCCCGAGCAGTTTAATTTTTTTTTTTTTTGTTTAAAACTCTTTTTGGGTTTAATTCCTAGATTTTTATGGTAAATTCCCAATTTTTGTATTTCATTCCTGGTATTTTGGAATTTTGGATCCACAGCCCCTAAATCCACAATATTTTTACTTCCCAGCATTCCCATTTCTTTTTCCCCAGCAAAGACAATTCCAAACTCCTTCCAAAAAAAAAAAAGCCTTGATCAGGATTTTTTTTTCCATTGCCAAATTCCAAAAAAATTCTCAGGAACTTTCGGAAAATCCTGGAAAATTCGAAGAAAACTCTGGGGAATTCTGGGAACTCTTGAAAGCTGCCAAGACATCCTGGGAAATGTTAAAAATTTGGGATCCGCCTTCTCCGAGTGGTGGGGAATTCCATGATTTCGGGGTTTTCGGGGTCTCTGGGAATCCCGGGGGCTCAGGAAGGCACTCGGAGGCGGGAGCTGCCCAGCAGGAGCTGCAGGAGCCGATCTACGGAGAAGGCCAGCAGGAAATCGGCCGCCAGCACCGCCAGGATCAGCAGCCGGAACTGGGAACGAGGGAATTCCGGGATGTTCCGGGCAGGAACCGCCCCCAGATCCCACCCCCATCCCACCTCCACCCCCACATCCCAATCCCTGGAAATTCCAGAATTTTCCATGGGAACGGGGCCACGGATCCCACCCCAAATCCCTGGGAATTCCAGAATGTTCCTGGTGGGAATTGGCTCCCCAAATCCCATCCCGACCCACAGGCAGGGACAGTTCCCATATACCCTGGAATGTTGGGATTACCCCCTGGAATTGGGGTCTCAGTGGGGCAGGAGTCTCGGAGCCCCCTCCCTGTAGGAATCCCCCTCCTGGAGCCATTAATTCCCCCCAGAATCCCCCGGGAATTGGGGAATTCCGTCCCTCACCTCCGCGGGGATCTCGACGAGGCCGAAGCCGAGGTTGAGCTCGGGGCAGGCGCCGCTGAGCAGCCCCAGCACGGCCGAGGCCGAGAGCAGCAGCGCCCAGAGCAGCGCCCGGTTCTGCAGCAGGCTCTCCATGAACGGCTGGCCCTGGGAACAGCAACTGGGATGGACTGGGGGGCACTGGGATACACTGGGATGCACTGGTTTGTACTGGGAGGGCACTGGGAGCTGATTCCAACAGGGTTTGGGGCTGTAAAATGGGGTTTGATGACACCGGGGAAAGGAAATTGGGGAAAAATGTGGAGAAAAATGTGGAAAAGCAGGGAAAAGTGTGGGAAGGGGAACATTCCAGGTTTCCCACCTCGGGGAAAGCAGGGGAAGTGGGGAAAATGGGAATATTCCGGGTTTCCCACCTTGTGGAAGGCAGGGGAAGTGGGCAAAGGGCACATTCTGGGTTTCCCACCTTGTAGTTGATGGCGAAGGTGGCCGTCTGCATGGCCATGGCCAGCAGGTACACGGTGCTGTTCACCAGCGAGGGCTCAAACTCCCGGCTCAGATCCACAAACTCCTCCTCCCTGCCACGGGAAACCGGGATCAGCCCTGGGATCAGCCCTGGGACCCACCTGGGATCCATTCCCCAAAAAATCCCAGTCGTTAAGAGGGGCAGGATTGGGTCTAAAACGGGTTGGGAGTGGAAAAATTTGATTTTTGGGGGGTTTTTTTTTTGGTTTTTTATCCATGGGAATGGATAAAATCCTGGGGCATTTGGTGTTTTTCATCCATCGGAATTCCTTGGGATGAATTCCCACAGGAAATGCTCACTGGAGGGTTTTTATGGAATTGGGATGCTGGGGTAGCAGCATCTGGGGGGGAAAACCCTGGAAATTTTTTGTTCAATCCCGGAATTTTTCGGGATCAGGGCCTCACCTGGGCTCGCTGCGGGCCTGAGCTTCCCGGTAGAGGAACACGAGGCTCAGGAAATGCACCAGGAACTGCAGCAGCACCGTCAGCACCGTGTACAGGTTGAAAATGTTGGGAAGGGGCCTCTCCTTGGAAAGAGTCTTCAGGGGCTGGAAAAAATGGGAATAAAATCCCAAACGGGATTATTTTTTGATTTTTTGGGGATTTTTTAGGGGACTTTCTTTGGATTTCTCCCTAGCCCACCTCGTTTCCCCGGGAATTCCCACCTTGGATCGGGAGATGAAGAGGAAGCAGCCGGCCAGCAGCAGCCCCTGCAGCGTGGCCTGCAGGTCGCTGAACTTGACGCCCTGCAGGAAGAGCACGCTCTGGCTGTAGGCCAGCACCAGCGCGTTCAGAGCCAGGATCTTGAACATCTGCAGCGTGGTCACCAGCGTGCAGCGGCCCTGCTTGATCACGTGGCAGACTGGAAAAAGAACGGGAATTCGGAAATTCCAGGAGTCAGGAACCAGGGAAATGCTGAGGGGGTAAAGGGTGAGGGAAAAAAGGGCAGGAATTGGGGATTTGGGGATGGGATGGGCTCAGGACTGCCCAGGGTAAAATCAAGGTAAACCCTCAGCCTCGAGTCCAAGAGCTCCACATTTTGGGAATTCTGAGCTCAGGGCTGTTCAGATTTGGGGCTTTTCCCCCCATTCCCGTCCCATTCCCAGGGTTTTTCCCGCTGTTCCCGGGCTCGGCACTCACTGCACTGGATGGAGGAGAGCTTGGAGGTGAAGGGGGCGGCGATGCTGGCGTCCCCCAGTTTCACCACGGGGGCCCTCTCCTCTTCCAGGTCCCTCAGCACCTGGCTCAGCCGCTCCTGCGGGATTGGCAATTCCCAAAAACCCCAAAATCACACAGGAGGGCCAGAAAACACGCTCCAAATCCAGAGGGAAAAGAGAGAGTTTGGGACCTGGGGTGATCGGGTTGGAAGCGCCTTCCCAACTCCAGAATTCCAGGATCTATCCCCTATTACCCCAGATCTCAGGTCCCTTCCAGCCCCCAGAATTCCAGGGCTTATTCCCTGGTTTTATGTCACTTCCCACCTGCAGAATTCCTGGATTTATTCCACGTTATCCCTTTTCCCATTAGAATTTCCTCCCTTTTCCCATGGGATCCCCTGGAACTTTGGGAAGCTCCCTGCCCACAGACCAGGACAGGATTAGGATCGGATCCATCCCCACCCAAACCATCCCAGCATTCCCATTCCCAAAATCCCTCTGCTCCCAGGGCTGAAAATTCCTGGCTAAATCCCAATTCCCAACTCAATGCCAGGGCTAAAGCTCCCGGGATAAATGGGAATTCCCACCCTGTGCACGGCCAGCTGCTCCTCCCGCTGGGCCAGGAGCCGCTGCTTGGCTCCTCGGGACGAGGGTTTGACATTCCCGGCGGGAATTCCGGCCCTGCTGTCCCCGACGCCGTCCCGGGGCCGCCGCTTCCGCTCGGGAACGCGCTCCGGAGCGTTGGCCAGCAGGGCCACACCTGGGCAGGGGAAACGGGGAGAGATCAGGGGAAAATTGGGGGGAAAATGGAGGGGGAACAGGGAAAAAGAAGGGGAAATAAGGGGGAAACACAGAGAAATCAGGGGGAAAAGAGGGAAAAAATGGGGAAAAACCAGGGAAAACCCACAGGAAAGAACAAGGGGAAAATCCCCAGGAAAACCTGGAATTCCCTCTTTTTTCCCTTTCCCGGCTCCAAGAGCTGGAAAACACTGGGAGTGGCGTGGCTGGGGCTGGGATTTGGGGCAAACCTGGGGAATTCTGGGAATGTGCTCACCCACGTCGGCGTGTTTGAGCGCTCCCACGTCGTTGGTGCCATCCCCACACATCAGGGTGCAGTAGCCCAGGCTCTTCAGTGCCGTGATCACGAATTCCTGCCCGGAAAAACAGCGGGAAAAGCTCCCAAAATCCCAGAATTCCCAGCTCGGAGTGGGGTGGGATTGGCGGGAAGGCTCAGAATTCTGTGAATTCAAGGCTAGAAGAGGCTCAGGATTCTTTAGGATCACACCAGGGCCACCCCCCCATTCCCAAACCCACAAAATCCCAGGAATTCAGAGCTGGAACGAGCTCCAGACTCTCTGGGCTCACCCTGGGGCCATCCCCACATTCCCGAAATCCGGAATCCCGGGAATTCCCATTGTCAAACCCCCCTCACCTTCTGCTTGGGCGCCACCCTGGCGAAGACGCGGATGTGGGGGATGAGGCGCAGCAGCCGCTCCCGGTCCCGCAGCCGCAGCTGCTCCAGCCCCTCCCCGGTCAGGCACAGCTCGAAGGGCCCCGTCAGATCCCGCAGGGAATCCGGGAACGCCGGGAGAGCCACGGAGCCGTCCCAGGAGCGCCACTGCCAGGGCAGCCCTGCAAAACGGGGGGATTCCAGAGGGGATTCCAGCCCTGATCCACACCTGTTTCCAGCTCCCCAGACCTTCAAATCCTGGAATCCCAGAACCCCCCGGCATTCCCATTCCCGTTCCTGATCCCACTCCCATTCCTGATCCCATCCCAGCTCCCCAGACCCCTCAAATCCCAGAATCGCAGAACCCCCCGGCATTCCCACTCCCATTCCTGATCCCATTCTCAATCCCATTCCCGATCCCATCCCATCTCCCCAGACCCCTGGAATCCCCGAGCCCCCGTCATTCCCGCGGTTATTCCCGGTGTTGTCCCGGCGGGTACCGGGCTGCTCCGGGGGCTGCAGGATCAGGATCTTCTCCTTCTGCAGGAAGTGCAGCTCCCGCGCCACGTGGCAGGCGGTCAGCGGGCTGTCCCCCGTGATCATCACCACCTGCAATTCCCAGGGTTTTGGGAATTCCCGAGGAAATTCCAGCCTGGATTTAGGGCTGGGAGCCCCCTCTGGAGGGGCACACCCTGCAACGTTCCCAAATCCTGTGGTTTTCCTGCTTTCCACTTGGGATTTTCCCCATTCCGCTCTTGGAATTTTCCCATTTTCAATCTGGAATTTTCCTAGCTCTCAGCCTTGGATTTTCCCCATTTTCCACTTGAAATTTTCCCAGTTCTCGGACTGCAATTTCCCAGTTTCCTGTCTGGAATTCTCCTTCCTTGTTTTCCACTTGGAATTTCCCCACTTTTCACCTTGGAAATTCCCGATTTTCCCCTCCCTCCAGCCCCTCCCACCCCTCTGGCAATTCCCCCATTTTCCCCCCTTTCCCACCCTCCCCAAAATCCGGGAATTCCCATCATTCCTCACGTGGTGGGAAGCGCTCTGGATCTCTCGGATCACGGCCTTGGAGTCGGCTTTGAGTGGGGAGGAAACCAGGATGAATCCCACAAACCTCAGGTCACATTCCAGGGATTCCCTCTTCATCTCCCGCACCTTTTGCATGGCAAAATCCTGGATTCAGCATTCCCAAATCCCTTCAAAAGCCAAATTCCTCTTCCCACTGGTGATTCCTGGCATTTGGAGCATCCCCTGGGATGAGTTTGGCACTCCTAAAAGCTTGGAGTGATCCCAAATTCCCCGAAGAAAAAGGGTTTTCCTTGGAAAAAAATCCTTTGGGATGCTCTGAAGGGGCTCAGGAATGGGAATTTCCCTGGAAAGACTCCCCAAAAGCCCCAAATTCCACCCCCAAAACACCTCTCCTTTTCCCAATCTCTCTCCCAGCATTTCCAGGCCTGGAATTCCGGGGTTCTTCCCATTTTTTCACCTGCTGGTGGCTCAGGGCTCCCAGCTCTTTGTAGCCCAGGGCCAGGACCCGCGCGCCCTCGTGCGAGAATTCCCGATGGATCTCGTGGTAGTTGCTGGGACATTGGGATAGCTGAGGAAAAGAAACCCAGAAGATATTCCATGAGTGAGGAATCCAAGGGAATTCCGGAGGGTTTTGGTAGGAAACTGGGAAAATGAGGAGATTTGAGGGGAAAGGGAGGGATTTGGGAGAATCCCTGTGGAATTTGAGGGAATTCAGGATAATTCAGGGTAATTCCACTGGAATTCACAGTCCTCCCCCTTCCATCTCCCTGATCTCCCAACATTCCCAGATTCCCTGTTTTATCCTGGAATTCTTCCCTCACCACAGGGCCTGGGCGCAGCCATTTGGAGCTCCTGGCATCCCCAGACCCCTGTTTTTCCCTGGAATTTCCCTTCCTGCATGCTCTGGGCCCCTTTCCCCTCAGCACAGGGCGGCCCTCTGGGGCTTCCAGCATTCCCAAATCCCCGTTTTTCCCATTTTTCCCCGTTTTCCCCCCGTTTTCGCCCTCACCATGGCGTGCAGGGTCTCGGGAGCGCCCTTGACGGCCGCCAGGTATCGGATTTCTCCGGAGGCGTTTTCCAGGGACGCCAGCACCGCCATCCTCTTCAGGGCACTGGAGAAATGAAAGCGCTGGTGAATTCTCATTCCCGGAGTTTTTAGACTCCTCGGGAAAACTTTCTCATCTGGAAACAAAGGAAATCAGGAAATCCTGAAAGGGGGTGCTGGGAGGGAAAAGGGGGGATTGGGAATGGGGGGGGAAGAGGGAATCTGGGGTGTTTTGAGGGGGAACCGGGTGGAATTCTGAGGGATTCGGGGGGAATTCGATGAATTCTGGGTAATTTAGGTGGATTTCAGGGGGATTTTGGTGATGATTTTGTGGGATTTTTTTTGGTGAGGATTTTGAGAGGTCTTTGTGGAAGGGTTTTGTGGGATCCTTGCAAGGATTTTGTGAGGATTTTGTGGGGTGTTTTTTGAGGGGATTTGGGCAGATTCTTATGGGAATTTTGTGGTGTTTTCTGTGGAGTTTTTTGCAGGGATTTTGTGGAATTTTTAAGGTTTTTTGAGATTCTTTGGGGGGGGATTTTTTGCAGCAACCCGCAACCATTCTCCTCGAGCTTTTTTGAGCTTTTCCCACCCGGAACACCTCAGAATTCCAGGGAGAACTGTGGATTTGGGATTTACCTCGGGTCAGGGTCCAGTCCACGGCCGTCAGCATGGCTTTCTCCAGAGGGTCCCCCACGATGCTCCCGTCCTCCAGCTGCACCAAGGAGTGGCAGCAGGCGATGGCCCGGTGAGTTTCCAGGGGGATTTCTGACACTGGCAGCACCTCCTTGCCTTCCCTGAGGGAAAATTTGGCATTTTGGGATCGTCCTCCAGGGGTTTTTGTCGAGGCGATTGGTGGGGAATGGAGGCAGAAGGAAAAGAAGGGGAAAAATTGGGTGAAATGCTCAACATCCAGTAAAAAAACTCCACAAAATGTGCTGTGAAACCCCACACAAATCCCACAAAAAAGCATCACAAAAAACCCCCAGAAAAAGCAAAAAAAATTCCCCCTAAAAATACACAAAGAATTCCACAAGATCCTGCCACAAAATCCCCACAAAAAATCTCAAAAAACCCCCCAAAATCTTTGCACAAAATCCTTGCAACATAGCCCAAAAAAAAGGTGACAAAAATCACACTAAACCCTCACACAATCCTCAAGAAGTTCCAACAAAAAAACGCCACCAAAAATCCTTGTGAAATCCCAAAAAATCTTTACAAAAAATCGCAGGACTTTGACAGATTCTGCGGGATTTTTTGTGGGAATTTTGAGAGATTTCTTGTGAGGCTTTTGTGGGAATGTTGTGGGGGTTTTGGGGGGGATATTTTGTTGGGATTTTATGGAATTTTTGTGAGGATTTTGTGGGATTATTTGGGAGGATTTTGTGGGAATTTTGTGGGGTTTTTTGTTGGGATACTGTTGGATTTCTTTGGGAAGATTTTGTGGGATTTTTTAGGGAAGATTTTGTGGGATTTTGTGAGAATTTTCTGGGAGTTTTTTTAAATCTTTTTGGGGAAGATCTTTTAGACTGATTTTGGGTGGAATTCCTTTTTTTATTTCTCTCTAAGATTTCACAAAGACCTCGTGTGACTTCTGGGGGGGATTTTTTTGGGCATTTTGAATTTCCAGTCCCTTCCCCACCCCTCCCTTGCCCTCCCAGTATTCCCAGCGTTCCCGCAGAGAATTCCCAGGGAGAATTTGGGGCTCAGGACCCACCTGAGCCCGGCCACCCCTCGCACCACCAGGTGGTCGCTGGTCAAGGTCCCGGTTTTGTCGAAGCAGCAAACCTGGACCTTCCCCGCGAAGGGGATCCGGAACGGCTCCGTGCAGTACACGTCTGGGAAAGGGAAAAATGGGAATGTTGGGGGGGGGGAAATGGGGATTCTGGGGGGAAAAATGGGAATGCTGAGGGGAAACGGGATTCTGGGGGAAATGGTTTCAAAAAATCCCCAAAAATAAATTTAAAAAATCCCCAAAAATCCCAACGGCAACCCGCTCCCTCCACCCCTCCTGCCAGCCCAGCTCCATCCCCGCTCCCTTCCCGGCATTCCCAACATTCCCAGCATTCCCAAATCCCCCCGGGAGGGCTCACAGAGCTTGGCCAGGGCGATCAGGGAGGTGTTGACGGCCAGGGAGAGCTCGATGGGCAGCTCGGGGGGCACCACGGACGTCAGGATCAGGGCACACTCCAGGAACAGCCGGTACTGGTTCCGCCGGGGGTCCTTGGTGCCTTGGGAACCACGGGAAAACGGGATCACAATGGGAAAAACGGGATTGAAATGGGAAAAAATGGGATCAGAAAGCAAAAACAGGATGAAAATGGGATTAGGGGAAAAAACAGAATAAAAATGGAGTCCGGATCAGGGAACATCATTCAGGGATCCCTCCCCCAAACCCCAGAATTCCGGGATTCCCACCCTGGATCCAGACATAGGCGGCGGCAGCGATGGCGAAGACGAGGAGGAAGAGGATGAAGATGAAGGTCTCCAGGTTATTGGCCGTGACCCTCTTCACCCCAAACAGGATCGTCCGGAGCAGCTTTCCCTGCAAAACCAGCTTTGTCAGGAATCCCATGGAAATTCCTTCACAATTCTGTGGGATTCTGTCCAAAGGCGCATGGAATGGGAACTCCAGCTCTGGGAAAAGCCTGGAATTCCTTTGGAGCTTCCCATTCCCGACCTTCTCCTTTTTCCCAAACCTTAATTCCTCCCTCCTCCTGAGACCCATTCCCTGGAATTCCCAGGAATTCTTGGCTCACCTGGGAGGTGTTGAAGCCGGTGCGGAGGGCGTAGGCCAGGCACCCGTTATCCACGGCTGGGGAGGGAACAAATCCCAGGGAATTCCCAGGAAATCCCAAGGAATCCCCCAGGACATCCACTCCAGAAATTCCCACAAATTCCTGAGGAAACCCCCAAGGAATTCCTGGGAATTGCGGGGTGGGAATTCCCAGGAATTTTAGGCAGGAATGTGGGAATTGCTCCCTGAGGAGGATGGTCCCTGTGGGAATTCCAGGGTGGGAATTTCGGGCTGGGAACTCCTGGGGATTTTGATGAGGAATGTGGGAATTGCTGCCTGAGGACAACGGTCCCTGTGGGATGTTTACGGGGTGGGAATTGCAGCCGGGAATTCCGGGTTGGAATCCCAGGGAGGGAATCCCAGGGAGGGAATTCCCAGGGATTTGGGGGCGGGAATGTGGGAATTGCGTCCAGAGGAGAACAGTCCCGGTGGGACATTTCTGGGGTGGGAATGGCGGGGTGGGATCCAGGGGGATCCGAGGCTCACGTTTGAGGCCGGCCGAGGCGCGCGGCGGCGGCAGGTGCTGGATGACGCGCGTGCCCCCGAACAGGACGTGCAGCCGCCCGTCCGCGCCCACGTCCAGCACGCGCTCGGGGCTCAGCCCCTCCACCGGCTCCTGCGGGGACACGGGAACGCCGGGTGGGAACGGGGACAGGGAATGGGGACACGGAATTCCAGCCAGGAACAGGGACATGGATCCAGGGGATTCCAGCCAGGAACACGCCCCAGTTCCCGCTTTTCCCCCGGTTTTTCCCATTTCTTTCCCACTTCTTTCCCTGTTTTCCCAACCTTCATCTGCGGCACGGACTCCCCGGTCAGCATGGCCTCGTCCACGACGCAGCGGCCCCGCAGCAGGAGGAGGTCACAGGGCACCAAATTCTCCTGGGGGGAGCGGCCTGAGGGCAGAAATTCCCAAAATTCCCAAGACAAACTCATCAGTTTTTCCATTCTCCCCACTCCAAACCCCATGGTTTTCCCGTTTTCCCACCCACTTTTCCAGCCCCAGATCTGTAGGAAAAGGGTTTGGAGAAGGGAAAATTTGGGAAAAAAAAGACCCTGGAATTCCTGAAATTTTAGAAATTTGGGGAGATAAAATGGTTGATGGCAGGATGGTGGAAAAGCAGGGAATTCCAGGAAAAAAGGGGAAAATCCACAACTAAAACCTCAAAGTTATCCCAGTCCAGCCCAGAATTCCTGAAAATCCCAGAAAAATTACAAGGGGACCTCCCTAAAAATGAGAATCGAAATCCTCAAAATTCAATTCCACTCCAACAAAAAAGAAGGAACAAATTCCAATTTTCAAGGACTTTTCCATGAAAATCCCCATTTTAAGGGTATTTCCCATAAAAAATCCCATTTCCCACAATGCTTTCTATACAAGTTCCCATTTTAAAGATGCTCCCCATGACAATTCCCCTTGGGAATTCCCATTTTTGAGGCGTTTTTCCATGGGAATTCCTGTTTTTACCGATGGAGACGATGTCCCCTGCGATGATCTCATCGCTGGAAATCGGGCGCCACTTCCGGTTCCTGTAGACCTGGAATTCCAAAAAAACCCCCAAGTTTTGGGATGGAATCCATGGGAAATCCACAGGAAAAAGGACAAAAAGTGGGAAAAAAATCCCCAAAATATCCTAAGGTCCCCCCAAAATTCCCATTTTTGGGCCAATACCAGCAGGAAAACAACAGGAACAGTCACCAAAAAAATCAATCTCAATTTTGGGACAAAAAATCTGTGGAAAAACCACGGGAAACGAAAAAATAACTTGGCTAAACGCCCCTAAAAATGCCAAAAACCCCACAAATCCACAAAAATCCCATTTTCTGGGATAGAATCCATGCAAAAAACACAAGAAAAAGGAAAATAAAGGGCCTAAACCTCCTAAAAACCCCCATTTTGGTGCCGAGCTCAGCAGCAAAACCACCAAAAAAGGCACCAAGAAGCCGGACTGGGACCCCAGAGCCCCCGGAGCCCCGGAATTCCGGGTTTTACCTGGATCATGTAGGGCTTGTTGCCCATCCTGCGGATCTCCGAGAGGTTGCGGAGCTGCTGCTGCACCAGGGAGGCCTCGAAGGCCACGAGCATGGACAGGGTGAAGACGCTGTAGTACCAGAACTCGTCCAGGCACCACAGCCCCACGCAGAACACCTGGAAAAATCCATGGAAAAACCACCTGGATCCGTGGGAACGCCAGGAATCCACCCCTGGATCCTTGGGAATGCCGGGAATGGGACAAGGGGAGACCGAGGGGGAGCGGCAGAAAACGGGGAAACTCCAGGAGAGAAGGGAAAATCCCTCAAAAATCCACGTGGGACTGGGACTGTGCCAGGGCCAGCCAAGAATTCCTGCAAGTCCAGCCCAGAATTCTGGAATTCCGGCCCAGAACTCCTGCAATTCCAGCCCAGAATTCCTGAAATCCCAGGGAGAAAGGGACCAAAACTGGCCCAATCCATCCCAGAATTCATTCCCTGGTTTTTACAGGAATGGGATTTTTCCCGGAGTTTATTCCCATTTTTAGCAGATTTGGGCATTTTCCCCACATTTTTCCTGGTTTTTACTCCTGATTTTTACCTGGAACACGAAGAACGGAGCTGTGGCTCTTTCCTTGAAAAGCTCCAGGAATTCTGGCACCACCATTTCTGCCCTGGAAGGAGGAAAATCCTTGGAAAATCTCAGTTTTTCCACCCAAAATATCCCCGTTCCTGATGACTTTAAACAAAACACTGGACTTTTGGGATTCATTCCCAGAAAACCCCTCAGTCCAAAATCCCAAATCCTGGAGGAAAATCCCAGATTTTTGGGATATTTTCCAGCCTATTTTGGAATATTTAGAGACATTTTCCTGGAATATTTAACTATATTTTAGCACATTTACCTGGAACATTTGGGAATAATCTTCCACAAAATTTTGGGATATTTCCCTGGAAAATTTTCTCAGATTATTCTGGGATATTTTCCTTGGATATTTGAGCTATTTTAAGAATACTTTCCCAGCACATTTGGGTTTTTTTTCAGGCTATTTATAGGTTTTTCCCAGAATATTTTGGGCTCTTTTCCCAGGATTTTCCCACAGGAAAAACTCACTTGTTATTCCCGTATTTCCTCTCGGCCTCTCGGATTTCCTGCTCCTCCTGGAAGCCTCTGGAATTCTGGTAGAATCCCAAGGGATGCTCCACAGGGAACGCCACAGGCAGGAATTGTTTTTTCCCGTGGATTTCATAGGAATATTTGATCTTCTGGAATTCAAAGCTCAGCGCTTCCTGCCCATCCTCACCCTGGAAAAAAAAAACAGGAAAAATTCCAAATTTCCCATTCCTGGAAAAATTCCCAGCCCAGACTGGGAAAAACAATCCCAGATTTCCAAGGGTCTCCTGGAGAAAAATCCCAAAATCTCAACGTTTTCCAGGGGGGTTTTGCATGGAATTCCCAGATTTCCCCCATTTT
Organism: Setophaga petechia; assembly: GCA_024362935.1. Taxonomy (NCBI): domain Eukaryota; kingdom Metazoa; phylum Chordata; class Aves; order Passeriformes; family Parulidae; genus Setophaga; species Setophaga petechia. Next base: position 47,638 of record JANCRA010000323.1, read on the forward strand.
CAGGGATAAATCCCAAGGAATTCCCAGATTTTCACCCCGCAGCTGGACGACCCCGAGCTCACTGGATCTCCAGGGATGAATCCCAGTGGAATTTCTGGATTTCCCTCACCTGCTCCCTGTGGATTGGCACCAATTCCACGGAGCCATTGTTGGGGGTCGGCACCACCTTGGCCAGGGTGGCTTTTTGGGGACAGGGCTCCTGGGGGGGAAAACAGCAGGAAAATCCCTTCAAATACCCTCAAAAATCCCAGGTTTTATTGCCTTAAAACCCCACTTTTATCCCTTCAAAACCCCAGCCTTATACCCCAAGTATTCCAAATTTTATCCCTTTAGAATCCCTTTTTCAATCGCTTTAAAATCCCAATTTTTACTGCTCCAAAACCCCACATTTATACTTTGAAAAACCCATATTTCATCCCTTTAAAATCCCACATTTAACATTTCTAATATCCCATATTTTCCCCCTTTAATACCCCGTATTTCACACTCCTAACATCCCAAATCTTATCCTGTTAATATCCCACTCTTCCGTATTTAATACCCTACATTTCTCACAGTCAATACCCCCATATTTAACGTTTCCTATGGAATACTTTAACTTAGCTTTTAAGTTTATATTTCGTACATTTATCCCTTTTAAACCCTGAACCCCTTCAGACCCCAAATCCCCCCAGATCTTCAACACCCCCAGCCCCTCAGCCCCATGTCCCGGTCCCTCTCCCGCGCTCACCCTGACGCAGCTGAGGGCGCACTCGGCGTGCACGGACCAGAGCCCGGCCAGCGCCGTCAGCAGCTGCAGCGCCGCGATGGCGCCGAGCGCCAACAGCGCCGCCTCGGGCGGCCCCGCCGCCTCGCCCGCCGCCCACAGCCGCGGCCCCCACAGCCACAGCCAGGCCGGGTAGAGGCCGGCGGCGAAGGGCAGCACGGTGCCGCGGAGCAGCCGCGGCCGCCGCCGGTAGAGCGTCACCGACGAGACCAGCTCGTCCTCGGGGGCCGCCGCGGCCGCCGCCATCTTCCCTCCGCCCTCGCCGCGCCGCTTCCGCTTTCGCTTCCGCCTCTGCGCCTGCGCCGAGCCCGTGCTTCCCGCCTCGGGACGAGACGCATGCGCAGAGTGAGGGAGTGGCGGAGGTGAGAGCGGGGCGCATGCGTAGAGTGAGAGAGTGGCGGAAGTGAAGCGGTGGCGGAGGAGGAGGCGCCATGTAAGTGAGGGGCGGCGGGGCCGTGCCGTGTCCCTCGTGTCCCCCTCCCGGTCCCTCGTGTCGCGCTGTGTCCCCTCCGTGTCCCTCTTGTCGCGTTCTGTCCCCTCGTGTCCCTCCCGCTCTTCAGGGCCCCGCGTTTCCCGCGGTGTTCGCGGCCACCCTGTCCCCCTCGGTGTCCCCGGTTCCGCCCCTCGGTGTCCTCTCGGCGTCCCCAAGTTGTGACCCGGTTCCGCCCCTTTGTGTCCTCTCGGTGTCCCCTCAGTGTCCCTCCTGTTCCAACCCCGCTGTCCGGGTATCCCCGGTATTGCCAATGTCCCTGTCACTGTCGCAGGGAGGCGCTGGCCGTCACCAGGAGGTGACGCTCCGTGTCACCCTGTCCCTGTGCCGGGGAGGTGACACTGTCCCTGTCACTCTGTCGCTTTGGCTGTCGCAGGGAGGCGCTGGCCGTCACCGCCCAGCTCTGCGGGCCGGAGCTGGAGCGCTACGGGCGCTGCGTGGCCGCGAGCCCCGGGAGCTGGCACCAGGATTGTCACCAACTGTCCCTGAGCGTCACCGCCTGCGCCTCCAACCAGTGAGTGATGGGCTCTGGGGACACTGGGGGCCCTGGGATTGTCACCAACTGTCCCCAGATGTGAGTGACACACACTGGGGACTCTGATCCCGATCCCGTGGCATCGATCCCAATCCCGATGTTTTCCGCAATATTTTCCCATTTTTTCCCCGATATTTTCCCCCACGTTTTCCTGATTTTCCCCAATGTTTCCCCGATATTTTCCCTGATGTTTTCCCATTTTTCCCCATTTTCCCGCCGCCTTGCAGCCCCCTGGTGCGCCGGATCCGCCGGGATTGCTCCGACTCCTTCGGGGCCTTCGAGCGCTGCCTGCGGGAGCGGCCCCGGAGCGCGGCGGAGTGCGGCCCCCACGTCAGCCAGTTCCTGCTCTGCGCCCAGAATGTCACCCAGAGCGCCACCCCTGGGGACACTGCCACTGCCGCCCCCAGTGCCACCCCCAGTGCCACCTCCACAGGTGAATTTGGGGGTAAAAATGGGAATTAAATCCCAAATGCAGCCCCAAATGTCAGCCAGTTCCTGCTCTGCGCCCAAAATGTCACCCAAAGTGTCACCCCCAGTGCCACCTCCACGGGTGAGGCTGGAACCCCTGGAAGGCAATTTGGAGCTGGAATTTTGGGATAGAAATGGGAGTTAAGCCCTAAAAATGGCCCTGGCCCCTCCTGCCTCAGGGAATGCTGAAAATTTGGAATTTTGGGACAAAAGTGGAATTTGAATTCCCCAAAACCCACCCAGATGGCGCTTTTTTTTTTCCATGGAAAAGCTGGAAAAAGGAAATTTGGGAAAAAATTGGCATTTTGGGATAAAAGTGTGATTTTTTTCCCTTTTTTTCCCTCCCCAGAGAATCCCTGGAATTAAAAACCATCCAGGAATGCCAAGAAAGCCTCAGAACCTTCTGGAATCTCCTCCCAAATCCTGGGAATTGCCCCTCTGGGAAAGGAGCCCTGGGATGTGGGGCCTGATCCGCAATTCCCTGCGGATTCCCGGGCTTTTATCCCAAAAATTGGAGGAAGAAATTAAAATTATAGCGGGATCTCCCCAGGAATCTTTGGGATGGGACCAAAAATTCTGCTTTTCCTTCTTTTCATTATTTTCCTTGGCTCCCTCCCAGTTTTTGGGGTTTTTTTTTGGGAATCTCGTGGTCCCACGGAATTATTCAGAGATTGAGTCGCTGTTTTCCATGGAAAAAAAAAAAAAAACCAAAACTCTGGGAATTCTGGAAGCCTTCTCAACCCTTGGGAGCCCCAAAATTCCTGGGAATTCCAGTGCCACCACCCCCCCACAAATTCCCAAAACTTTTCTCTCTCTTTTTTTTTCCTTTTATTTTTCTGGGATTTATTTCCCACCAGACATGCAAAAAAAAAAAAAACCAAACCAAAAAACAAACAAAAAAAGGAAGCATTCCCAAAAATTTCCCCGCAATAAATTCCCCAAAATTGGCACGGGAGCAGAGGGAAAATGGGTGGGGGTGGTGTGTCGATCCCAGTTTTTTTGGGATTCCCAGGACTGGGATTTTCGGGAATTCTGGGATATCAGGAGGTGAAGTAGGAGCTCTGCATGGAGTACAGGCGCTCCATGGGATTCCCAGGCTCGGGGATTTCGGGAATTCTGGCATTCCCGGGGTACAGGCGCTCCAGGGCATCCCTGGGCTCGGGGATTTCGGGAATTCCAGCATTCCCAAGGATTAGCTGCTGGGAATTCTCCATTGAGATCAGGGCCGCTCCCAAGGATCCCAGGGTGTCCCCGTCCAGCTCCTGGAAAACTCCCTCAGAGTCTGGGAAAAGGTGGGAAAAATTAGGAAAAATTGGGAAAAATTGGGAAAACTGGGATGGGGCCTGGGGACTCCCAGCCTGCCCCAGCTGAATTCCTGGAATTCCCTGCAGTTACCGTAGGGCCGGAGCCCCGGGGGGGTTCCCCGGAACGTTCCGGCCTCGCTCCCGAATCCGTTGGGCTCCAGGGGCGGCGGCGGAATCCGGGAAAACGGGACCAGGATCTGCTGCAGGCCTGGGAACGTCGGGAATGTCGGGATGTGGAATATCAGGATGTGGGATATCGGGATGTGGGATGGGGATGTTGTGACTTCCCAATTTCCGATCCCTCCATCCCTGATCCACCCCATCCCCATTTTCCCATTCCCATTGTCCCACCCCCATTCCCGTTTTCCCACCCTCATTCCTGTTTTTCCCACCCCATTCCCGTTTTCCCACCCCATTCCCATCATTCCTGACCCTCCTCATCCTCATTCCCATCCCGGCCGCTCCTCCCGGGTCCTCTCCCGCCTGGAATTCCCCCTCTGGAATTCCCGAGCTGCTCCTGCTGCTGCTGCCTGCGGGCAATCTTCTTCATCTGGGAGGAAAAAACACGGAAAAATCCCGGGAAAATCCCGATTCTGGAGGATTTGGGGTTGCTATTTATCCCGGAATTCCGGGAATGCCCACCTTGGCTCGTTGGTTCTGGAACCACACCTGGACCACCCGGACCGTCAGCCCCGTCTCAGCCGCCAGCGTCTCCCGCACCTGGAAAAATCCCTCGGAATTCCAGGAAGGAGACCGGGAATGGGGAAAAATCCCTCGGAATTCCAGGAAGGAGACCGGGAATGGGGAAAAATCCCTTGGAATTCCAGGAAGGAGAGCGGGAACGGGGGAAAAATAATTTGTAATTCCAGCCCCCGATCCCAGAACCCCATCCCAAAATCCTGAAATAATCCCAGATCAATCCTGGCCCGTTCCCGGCCCATTCCCAGCACGTTCCGGAACGTTCCGGCACCTTCCGGCAGGGTTTGGAGGAGACCTCGAAGGAGGCTTTGAACGCCCGGCGCTGTTGGGAGCTCAGGATGGTTCGGGGCCGCTTGGAACGTTTGGGGTCCTTCCCGCCGGAATTCCGGGAGCACCGGGAATCCTGGCCCTCCTCGTCCTCGCTCCGAGCTGCGGCCAGAAAAACAAAAAAGGGAATTTTTGGGGGAAAAATCAAAATCCTTCACTGGGACTTGGAATTCCCAGAGGATTTTGGCTTTTTGGGCCGTTCCAGGCCTCAGATTTCCAAGGAAATGTTTGGCTGTTCCAGCCCTAAAAAATTCTCAAGAAATCTCCCCAAACAATAAAAAAATCCCAAAAAAGTACCAAAAAACCCTGAAAAAATTCCAAAAATACCCCCAAAATTCCCCAAAAATAAAACCCCTAAAAATCCTGAAAAATACGCTGAAAATACCCCAAAAAAATCCCCCCAAAAAAATCCAAAATTTCTCAAAAATCCCCTGAAAAAGTTCCCCCCCAAAAAACCCAAAAATCCCCCCGAAATCCCAAAATTTATTATTATAAACTATTCTTTTACCTCCATCCTCGGTGGCGGGGCTGGCGGCCGCGGGCTCGGCGTGGCCCCGGCACACGATGCGGCCGTCGCGCAGCACGAACTCGTCGCCGCTGCGGAGGCGGCGGCCGCAGGAGCCGCAGCGGAGGCAGCGCTCGTGGAAAACGCGGCCCAGGACCCGCAGGACGCGCTCCGAGCGCCCCAGCGCGCCCAGGCAGCGGCTGCAGCGCCGCGGGAACAGCCTGCGGACAGCCGGGCTTTAGCGGGGAAATGGGGGAATATCCTGGGGGAAAATATCCCGGGGTCTGGGGGCAAATATCCCCCACATCTGGGGGGAAATCTCTACGGGTTTGGGGGGAATATCCCCAGATTTGGGGGAATATCCTTGGGTTTGGGGGGAAATATCCCTGGATGTGGGGGGAAATATCCTGGGGTTTGGCGGGAAATGTCCTGGGATTCGGGGAAAATCTCCCCCGGATTTGGGGAAAAATATCCTGGGATTGGGTGAGAAATATCCCTGGATGTGGGGTGAAAGTATCCCAGGATTTCACAGGGAAAAAAAAGCAGGATTTGGGGGAAATAACGGGACTAGGGGAAGGATTCGGGATTTCGGGGAAAAATCCTGGGATCTGGGGGAAAAACCCTGGAATCTGGCTTTTTGGGACGTTCCCGCCCTTTGTATCCCAGTATTTGGGGGTTTTGGGATGTTCCCACCAGAATTCCCAAAAAAGGGGACTTTCCCCACTTTTCCAGCCCCTTTTTGGCAATAAAGCAACCCCAAGCTCATAAAATCCCCGTCAGCTCCAATTAGTGGGAATTAAAATTCCTGGGAATTCCTGGAGAGCATCTCCCAGGTTTTTTAATATCCCCAGAATCCACTTAAATCCCAGTAATTCCCTCGGGGTTTCTATGGAAACGGGAATGTGGGAAAAGGGGGGGGGGGTTGGGGTTTTTTTTCCCAGGGATTTTGGGTTCTTCCAGAGGGATTTGGAAAAAGGGAGAAGCTCCCCAAAAATTGGGAATGGGTATTGGGAAATTGGGAAAATGGGAATGATCCCAAATCCCTCTTTTCCCAGGAGAATCTCCTTTTTGGGGCCCTGCTTTTTTTGGGAATGACAGCATTTGGGAAAAGCTGGAAATTCCAGGAAAAGACCATCCAGGAAAATCCCAATTTTTGGGCCCCGTTTCCCTGGAAAAGGCCGGATTTGGGAATAGCTGAAGATTCCAAGCAGCTTTTCCGTGGGAAAAAAAAAAACCAGAAAATCCCATTTTTGGGATCCCTTTTCCACCCGTCCCACCCATGTGGAGGAAAACTTGGGATGAGCTCCCATTTTTTGGGATTTTCCCATTTTGGGGGGGATTTTTCCCCCCGTTTTCCCTTTCCCCAGCCGCATAAAAACCGCAGGGAAAAAATAAAAAGGGATAAAAAAAAAATTCCGATTTTTTTTCCCCTTCGGTGCCGGAGCTGGGAATTCTGGGAATTTTAATAACGGAGCCGGGGCTGGAAAATTTAATAACGGAGCTGATCCGATTATCCCGGATTTCTGCCGCAGCAATTTCCGCTGCAGCCGGGGGGGTCGGAGCCCCCGGCCGGAGCCGCCGCTGGAATTGGATTTTCCGGAGGTTTCCCTTCCCAGCTGCTCGGATTTTATGGAAAACCCCGAGTTTCGGGAATTTTTTTGGGGGGTTTCCCCTAAAAATCTGATTTTTAAAAAAATTTTAGGGCTCGTTTTCCTCACGGATTTGGGTTTTTTTGGGGAAAAACTCAGGAAATTTTGGGGATTTTTTGGGTGGATTTGGGGTGGTTTTCCTTAAAAGTGGGATTTTATTTTTGATTTTTCCTCCAGGATTTTGGGGTTTTTTTGGTAGGGAGAAAGTAGGAAAAAAATAGGAAAATTTTAGGGTTTTGTGAAATTTTTTTCTCCTGGATTTGGTGGGGTTTTTTGGGAAAAAGGAGGGAAAAGAAGGGATTTTGGGCTGAGGTTTGGATCCATTGAAATTCCAGGCAGGAATTCTCCTCCCGATCTTATCCCACCTCAATTTCCTGTTGGGCTTTTCCAATTTCCGGCTTTTTTGCCCATTCTGGGGGGAGCGAAAAAAAAATTGGAATAAAATAAAAAATGGGAAAAGTGGGAATGGGGGAGGGGAGGAATTAATGAGGATTTAATGAGAGGAGCTCATTAATGATTCATTAGGGGAGGGTTAATTAAAGGTGGAGATGGGTATAGGGGGAGAAAAGTGGGGAAAAATGGGAATAAAAAGGGAGGAAAAGTGGGAATGAAGTCAGAATAAAATGGGAATAAAAAGGGGGATATTAATAATTTTTAGAATAGTTATTAATATTTACAGTAATTAATATTGATATTAATCCATCATATGTATTATCCAAGTCTTTATTAGCAATGATAAAATCTATTAATAATTAACAGAAGCTGGACTAATAATTAGTGTTGATAATTGTTGTTACTAATGAGAGTTTTGTTTAATAATAATAGAAGAGTGGAATAGAATGGTAATAATTAATAATAGTTAATAATGACTGATAATAATGCTAATAACCTGAATCAATTATTGTTAATGAGAAATAATAATAATAAATAATAAGTAGAAAAAAAAACAAATTTTTAAATAATAATAATAATAGGAGAATAATAACAGATGGGTGGAAAATAATGGTACTAATGAGTGATTATTAATAACTAATAACAATTATATTAATTTTAATTAAATAATTGTAATAACAATAATATATAATAAGTAGAATTATTAGTATTTAATAATACTAATCTGGATAATTATTAGGAATTTTTATTAATGAGAAAATAGGGAAAGAAAGAAGGAAAAAACAGGGAAAAAATAGGAAAGAAGGAGAAAAATGTGAATTAAAAAAGAGGGCAAGAAAGAAAAACAGGGAAAGAAAAAAATCAGGAAAAATGGGAAAAATCCAGGCCAGAATGGGAAAAAAAACCCACGGAAAAAATTCCCTTTTAATGAATCCCAGGAAATGAAGGGAATATGCAAATGAGGCTCCGGGAATTAATGGGATTTGGGGATTTAATGAGATTTAGGGAATTAATTCCCTGGGATCCGTTATCCCACAAGGATCCAGGATCCGGGAAAGCGGGAATGGGGAAAGTGGGGATGGGAATCCCAGAATTCCCAAATTTCCCCACCTAAATCCACCCCCAGCACCCTTTTCCCTCCTTTTCATCCCAAAAAAATCCCGGATTTCCCCCCAGTTTCCCAAATTTTCCCCTTTCTCCCACCCCCTGGAATCCGAATTCCCAAATTTCCCAAACATTGATCCCCAAAAAACCCCAAAAAACCGGGAAAAAGACCCCAAAATCCCAGGAATTTTGACACGGATCCCGATTTTTTTCCCAGACTTTTGTCTCTGGAATTCACTGCTCCCCCACGGAATTAAAGATTAACTAAACCTGGGCCCCATTCCCGAAATCTGGCTGGGTGGGAAAGGGCATGGATCTGCTCCAATGGAGCCAAAATTCCCATTCTGAACCTTGGGAATGGCCCAAATTCTGGATTTTTAATGCCTGCAATGACCAAATCCCAGATTTTTAACCCCCTGAGGAGGAAAATGCAGATTTTTCTCCCAGTTTTTATGGGAATTTTGGGTCTGGGTGCTTGGAAAAGTGGGAAAATGGGGAAAAAATGGGGAGGAAATGTGGGAATTTGGTTTTCCTGAGGATTCCCCAAATCCTGGGCCCAAATTCCCGGGGTTTTTCCCAATCCATGGCCCGGGAATATCCAGGATTGGAGGTTCCTGGGAATTCCTGAGGGAATCCCGATGGGAATCTGGGAATGGGGTGGGATCGGATCCAAAAAAACCCCCAAAATTCCAGGAAAAGCCTCAAAAACCTGAGGAAAAAAGAGCTGGAAGAGGAGTTCGAGGCGAGTTCATCCCAAAAAATTCCGGAGGAGGAGGCCGGGAACGGCTCCAAGGGCTCGGATCCCTCCCGAATTCCCAGAAATCCGACTTCAAAGGGATTCCGAAGGGAGTTTTCCTCCCTTTTTTTCTTTTTTCTTTTTTCTTTTTATTTTCCCGATTTACGGGACAGGTGCCTCTGGAAGGGGCCCTGGAAAGGGGAGAATTCCATGAAAAATCCCTTTGGATTCGGGGTTTTTGTGGGGAAAACGATCCTCTTCCTCCTCATCCAATTCCTTGGGAAAAAGCGGGGGGAGAAGTAGGGAGAATTCCTGGGAAGATGGGAAAAATCGTGGAAAAACCAGGGAAAAACCTTGAAAGATGGGGGAACAAACCTTGAAAAACGGGGAGAATTACGGGGAAAAAGGGAAAATCATGGAAAACAAGGGAAAACTCTTGAAAATGGAGAAAAAATCCCTTTTAAAATATGAGGGAAAACCTTTAAAATTATGGGGGGAAACCTCAAAAAATGGGGAAAAAATCTCTTGAAAATGGGGAAAATCAGGGGGGAAATGGGGATAATTGGGGGGGAAATGGAAAAATCATGGAAAGCCAGGGAGAAACTTGGAAGAATGGGGGGAAAAACCCCTTGGAAAATGGGGAAAATGAGGGGAAAAAAGGGAAAATAATGGAAAACCAGGGGAAAACCCCTGGAAATGGGATAGAAACACCTTGAAAAATGGGGGAAATCAGGGGGAAAAAACCTTGAGAAATGGTTAAAAACCCTTGAAAACTGGGGAAAATCAAGGGGAAAAACCCTTGAAAAATGGGGAGAAATCCCTGGAAAATTGAGAAAATCAGGGGGAAAAATTGGGGGGAAATGGGAACATCACGGGAAAAGGGGGAAAATCGGGGGGGGGGGGGTAAGGGGAAAATCAGGGCTCAAATGGGACAAACCCTGTCCAGGGACAGTCAGGGCTCAAACGGGACAAACCCTGTCCAGGGACAATCAGGGGACAAGCGGGACAAACCCTGTCCAGGGACAATCAAGGGACAAACGGGACAAACCCTGTCCAGGGACAATCAGGGGACAAACGGGACAAACCCTGTCCAGGGACAGTCAGGGCTCAAACGGGACAAACCCTGTCCAGGGTCAATCAGGGTTCAAACGGGACAAACCCTGTCCAGGGACAGTCAGGGCTCAAACGGGACAAACCCTGTCCAGGGACAGTCAGGGCTCAAACGGGACAAACCCTGTCCAGGGACAATCAGGGGACAAACGGGACAAACCCGGTCCAGGGACAGGCAGGGCTCAAACGGGACAAACCCCGTCCCAGGCGGTGCCCGGGGAAGGCGCAGGGCCGGGCCGGACTCACCGCTCGTAGTCGGGCGGGCAGAGCAGGCGGCGCTCGCGGCTGAAGCAGCGGCCCCGCAGGGCGCGGCCGCACTCGGAGCAGCGCAGGCACCGCTCGTGCCACGAGCGCTCGTTCACCCGCAGCAGGAACCGGTCCCAGATGCCGCGGCCGCAGCCCGCGCACAGCGCCGGGAGCGCGGCGGGAGGGGAGCCTGGGGAACGGAGAGATTGGGGGGAAATCTGGGGAAATGGAGAGTGTGGGGGGAAATGGGGAAATGGAGAGTGTGGGGAACGGAGAGATTGGGGGGAAACGGGAAATGGAGAGTGTGGGGGGAAATGGGGAAATGGAGAGTGTGGGGAACGGAGAGATTGGGGGGGGAACGGGAAATGGAGAGTGTGGGGAAATCTGGGAAATGGAGAGATTGGGGGGGAACGGGAAATGGAGAGTGTGGGGAAATCTGGGAAATGGAGAGATTGGGGGGAACGGGAAATGGAGAGTGTGGGGGGAAATGGGGAAATGGAGAGTGTGGGGAAATCTGGGAAATGGAGAGATTGGGGGAACGGGAAATGGAGAGTGGGGGGAAATCTGGGGAACGGAGAGATTGGGGGGAAAAGGGGAAATGAGAGTGTGGGGAAATCTGGGGAAATGGAGAGTGTGGGGAAATCTGGGAAACGGAGAGATTGGGGGAAAAGGGGAAATGAGAGTGTGGGGAAAGCTGGGGAATGGAGAGATTGGGGGAAACGGGGAAATGGAGAGTGGGGGGAAATCTGGGGAAATGGAGAGTGTGGGGAAATCTGGGAAACAGAGATTGGGGGGAAACGGGAAATGGAGAGTGTGGGGAAATCTGGGGAACGGAGAGATTGGGGGGAAACGGGGAAATTGAAAAGCCTGGGGGGGCCGGAGAGCAGAGAGATTGGGGGAAAATCCTGGGGAAAGGGAGAGACTGTGGGAAGTCTGGGGGAATGGAGAGTTTGGGGGGAAAAATAGGAAAATTGAGAGATTGGGGAAATGCAGGGGAATGGAGAGATTGGATGGAAAACTGGGAGAGACTGGGGAAAATCCTGGGGAATGGAGAGTTTGGGGGAAAATCTGGAAAAATCTGGGAGAAATTGGAAAAATTTGGGGGGGGGAAAGAGAAAATTTGGGGGAAAATTGGAAAATTTGGGAGGAAATATGGGGGAATTTGGGGCAAAATGGGGGAAATGGGAGGATTTAAGGAAAATCAGGGAAATTCAGGGAGAAACATGGCAGAACCCAGGAAGAACGGGGTTGGACATCAGGGATATTCCATGCGGAGCTCCCAGAAATCCAAAGGAATATTTTTCCATGGCAAAAAGAGGAATTTGGGGGATTTGGGGAAAGAATCCAGGGGATTTGGGTTTTTTTTTCTCACCCCGGATTTTTGGGAATTTTATTTTTCTACCTCATTTTTATCCCAACTTCCATCTCTGGCAGCTCCTCAAAGGGAAGGGAGGGAGGGAAAAATTCCAATTTTTCTCTGGCAGCGCCTCCTCCTCCTCCTCCTCCTCCTCCTCCTCCTCCCGAGGCCATTCCCGGGTTTCTTCTGCCCGAATTCGGGAAAATCCGGGCCCAGATCCCAGGGATGGAGCCCAAAAGTCCCAGGAAAAACGGGAATGAGGGGAGCCCCTGATCTTGGATTTAATTTGGAATTTTGATCCCAGTTTTAATTTGGAATTCCAATCCCAATTTCAATTCCAAATTCAAATTCCCAAATTCCAAGCCCAGCTACAATTTGGACCCTGAAATTCCAAATTCTAATTCCCAGGGATTTTCCAAAGATTTTTATCCCATTCCTGAGGTTTTTCCCCACATTTTTCACTCCCCCAATCATATTTCCCCCCCACCGTGGGTTAAAATTAAGGATTTAAAATCCCAATTCCTGATTAATTTAGAGGGGAAACCCGGGAATAATTAAAGAGGGAATGAGGACGAATTTTCGGGAATTTCTGGGAATGTAGGATCAGGGAAAAATCCCCGGGAGAATCCTGGATTCCAGCCCGGGAAAATGAAAAAAAAACCACGGGAATTCTGCCTAAAAATAAAAAAAAAACGAGCTTGGGAAAAGGGGGAGGTTTGGAGCCAGGAAAAAAACGGGAATAAAGAGGAAAACTCTGGGAAAAAAACGGGAAAAGGGACCCGGGAATGGGAAAAAAATCCTGAAATCGGGGATGCTGGAGGGAATGTTGGGAATTCCCAGTGATATTCCCGGTGTCATTCCCGGAATTCCCGGTACTCACCAGCTCCCGGGTGCGGCGTTCCCTGCTCCCGGCAGGACGGAGCCTCCTCCGGCTTCATCCCGGCGGCTGCGGGGAGAGGAAACGTCGGGAAGAAGCGGAAAAAACCGGGAAAAAAACGGGAAGGGAGCGGGGGGAAAACCGGGAAGGAACCGAGAACTGAGCGGGGAGGAACAGGGAAAGCGCCGGGAGAGGAGCGGGAAGGAGAGCCGGGAGGAGACCGGGAACGGAGCGGGAGAAAATCGGGAACGGGGAGGGGAGGGACAGGGGAACTGGGAAGAGAGCGGGATGGGAGCGAGGAAAAACCGGGCAAAAAACCGGGATGGGAGCGAGGGAAAGGACCGGGATGGGAGCGGGAGCGGACCGAGGGGGAACCGGGCAGAAACCGGGAGCGGAGAGGAGAAAAACCGGGAAAGCGCCGAGATCGGAGCGGGAAGAGCTCCCGGGATGGGAGCGGGGTAAAGCCGGGAAGAGACCGGGATGGGAGCGGGGTAAAACCGGGAAGAGACCGGGATGGGAGCGTGGGAAAACCGGGAAGAGACCGGGATGGGAGCGGGGGAAAAGTGGGATGGGAGCGGGGTAAAACCGGGAAGATCCCAGGGCAGGAGAACCGGGACCGTCCCCGGTGCCGCTCCCGCGGCTCCTCCTGGTGCTCCCGAACCGCCCCGGCACCGCCGCTCACCCCGCCCGTGCCGTCGCGACTGTCGCGACACGGCGGCCCCGACGGGATCCCCGGCGTGACCGCGGGGAACTCACCGGGACCGCGACGGCGACACCGGGACGGCGACAGCGGCGCCGCGATCGCGACAGTGGTGGCGACAGCGGGATCGCGACAGTGGCGCCGGGCCCGGCGCGGCCCCCGCCCGTGCGCGCTCCCGGTGGAGGGGCGGGGGCGCGCACGGGGGAGGGTGCGAGGAAAGGGAGAGGGGGAGGGAATTCCCATTTTTTGAGGAATTCCCTTTTTTTTTTCCCCAAAAATGGGAATTCCCCCCCCCAAAAAAAAAGGAACTCCCAAACCCAAAAAATGAGAATTGCCAAATAAAAGGGAATTCCCAAACCTAAAAAATGGGAATTCCCAAAAAACCCGGGAATTCCATCCCCAAACCCACCAAAATCCCGAAAATTTCCCCTGGAAATCCAAATTAAACAGGGAAATAAATAGGGGAAAGTTTGGAAATGCTGAGTTTTAGGGAAGATTATGGAAAATTGGGAACGGGGCTGACAAAAATTCCCAAATCCCTGAATCTCCAGAGAGTTTTACCTTAAAACTACCAAAATCCCAGGAATCTCCCACCCCAAACCACCCAAAAATCTGGGAAAACTCCAGGAAACTTCAGAAAAAATCAGGAAAACCCCAAATTCGCCAAAACCAGAGCAGGAATCTTCTTTATTCCCCTAAAAACTTTCCAGTTTTTTTGGGAATTTTGCGCCACAGCCCCGCGGGGGGTGGGAAAATCGGGGAAACTGGGAATGGAGATCCCGGATTTTAGTGGGGAAAAGGGGGTTTTTGGGAAAGGGGGCGCTCGCAGACGAAGAAGCACTCGTAGGTGCAGTGGACGTCGTTCCACTTCCCAGAGATCCAGAGGTGAGCGCAATCCTCGTTCTTCCCGCTGTCGTTGGGCTCCCCCTCCCGCCAAAACCTGGGAGAAAAATCGGGATTTGAGAAGGGAAGGGCTGGGAGGGAAAGCCCCCAATAAAAATTCCCATTTTTGGGGAGGAATTTTGCGAAAATCCCGAGATTTGGGGAGCAAAATTCCCCGAAACTCCCATATTTAGGGAGAGAAATTATCCAAATTTTCAGGATTTGGAGGGGTTTTTGGGATGGAATCCCCGAAAATTCCAACAATTGGGCTCCACAATCCCCAAATCCCAATTTTTGGCTCACTTTCTGCAGAGAAAATTCCAAGAGAACCCCCCAGATTTGTGGGATTTCAGAGGGGGAAAAATCCCAATTTCCCTATAAATTTGTGGGATTTTCATGGGGGAAAAACCCCCAAATCCCAATTTGGGGGTGGAATCCTGGGATTTTGGGACCCAGGGCTCACGTGAAGGAGGATTTGTAGTCAGTGCCGTCGACCCATTCCCAGTTTCCCTCGGAATTCCGGTCGGTGAGGCCAATCCAGAAGCGCTCGTTCCGCGCACGGGACATCAGGAACTGCTGCAGCGGGGGAAAATCGGGAAAATCGGGATCACTGGGGGTTTTGGGATCAGTGGGAAAAAAGGGAAAATCGGGAAAACTGGGATAATCCGGATTGGGATCATTGGGGTTTTTGGGATCATTGGGACTGGGATTTAGGATTTGGGATTTGCTCTGGGAAGCTGACGATGGCGGCGAGGTTTGCACGACACTTGGGAATTTCCTTTGGGATTGGGGCTTAGGATTTGGGATCAGGGTGGGGATTTGGGCATGGGATCTGGGATCGGGATGGGAATCAGGGATGGGAATTTCGGGATTCGGGGTCAAGATGGGGATTTTGGGATCTGGGATCGGGATGGGAATCAGGGATGGGAATTTCGGGATTCGGGGTCACCTGCTCGGCGAAGCTGCCCACCACGGCCAGGTCGGCGCGGCGCTCCCGGCACCGCTCCCGTGCCCGCTCCCAGCTCAGCCGCGCCAGCGAGAAATAATAACAATTCCCAGAGAAATATTCCCATTCCCGGGAATCCGCCCCGCACGGGAACACTGTGGGAACCGCCCGGGGAAAGAAAAATCACCCAGATTCTGGGATTCGGGAATTCTCTCCCCCGGAATCCCCCAGGTGTTGGGATATTGGGAATACCTGGAGGGAAAAAATTCGGGGAGTGTTGGGAACTTTGGGACTTACGGAAGGAATCCCAACTGGAAAAATTCCACTCCTGTTTCTCCTGGTGGAGTTTGGAGGAAATGGAGGAAACTGGGGGGAAAAAAAAGAGGGAAAAATTCACGAAAAACCAGAATTCTGCTTTTTTTTTTGGAATTTCCCGCCCCAGTTCCAGATGGAATTTGGGGTGGTTTTTTGGGATTGGGATGAGAATGAGGGAATTCAGGGAATTTGGGAATGAGGGAAATCAGGGAATTTGGGATGGAATGAGGGAATGAGGATGAAATTCCAGGATTTGGGATGGATGGAGGAGGAGTCCTCCTATGCAGAATTGGAGAATTACAGGAAAATTTGGGATTTGGCATGGGAATTCAGGGAATTCCAGGAATTGGGATGCATGGGAACAGAGAGGGGGGAATTGAAGGATTTGGGAACTCAGGGAATTAATTGGAGGAATTCAAGGATTTGGGAACTCAGTGAATTGGAGGAATTCATGGATTTGGGACCTCAGGGAATTGGGATGGATGGGAATGGGGGGCAATTGAGGGAATTGAAGGATTTGGGAACTCGGGGAATTGGGATGGACGGGAATTTGGGTGAATTTCTCAGCCTGGATTCCAGGAATGCCGAGGAATTCCGGGATTTGGGGTGGCCGTAGCGGGGGTTCCGATCAGGGATTTTGGGAATATTTGGGTGCCCCCACCTCTGGCCAGCGCCAGGGCGCTGAGGCCCAGCAGGAGCAGCGAGGAGAGCGCCAGGCTCAGGTACACGGCCGGGAAGGAGCGGAGCCGCGCCGGGAGCGCCCCGCCGCCTGGAAAATGGGGTGAAAAACCGGGAAATTGGGGAAAATGGGAATAAAATGGGGAGAAATGGGGAAAAATGGGGAGAAATGGTGAGAAACTGATAAAATTGGGAGAAATGGGGATAAAATGGGAAAGAAATGGGATAACAGGGAAAATCAGGGGAAAATGGGGGAATGGGAAATAAAGGGATAAAATTGGGAAAACAGGGGGAAATGGGAGGAAATGGGAGGAGACTGAGATAAAATGGGGGGAAATTGGGAAAACCCAATAGATCCAGGGGTAATCCAACAAATTCGGGGGAAAATGGAGGGGAAATGAAATCCAGGGAAACTTTGGGAAAATCCAAGCAAATGGAGGGAAAATGCAGGGGGGAAATCCTGGGAAAAAGCAGGGAAAAATTCAAGGAAAATGAAGGGAAAATTCAGGGAAAATGCAAGGAAAATCCCACCCTGCTCTCCCCAGGATTTCCCCCCAGTTTTTCCCACTCTGTTTGTCCAGGGGTTAATCAATAACTGGGAATGCTCCGAGTTTGCCTCCAGGACGGGAAAATCTGGGAATAAATCATGGGGTTTGGGCTTCTTTTATTGGGATTCTTTTGGGAATTATTCAGGGATTCGTTCCTGATTAATTCCAGAATTATTTTATTTGGAATCATCTGTTTCAATGATTACTTCGGGAATGATTTAAGGAAATTTTTTTGGAATTATTGGGTAATTATTCAGGGAATTATTTTTTAATAATTTCCCAATTATTTCTGGAATTCTTTTGGGATTCCCAGGAATTTGAAGCTCCCAGGAATGGAATTTTTGGGATTATCCAAATTCCCTCATCAGGGGAGGAAGAGGGAAGGAAAAGCCCTTGGAAAAACCCTTGGAAAAGCAAGAAAAATCCAGGAATTCTACCTGGGAAGAGGCGCAGGTCATCCTGGAGCTCCTCCTCGTCCATCCTGGGATTGTTGGGGGGATTTTTTTGATTTTCTGGATCAGAGGCCACAGGGGCACTCTGTAGATGATCCTGGGATTGTTTCAGTTCCTCCTTCCTCTCCAGAGGGTTAAAATTTAATCCAAGAATTTTTTGGGGCTGGATTTTTGGGCTTGGAGCCAATTCCAGAGAACTGCAGGGGTTTTTTTTTTCCCCTTCATCCGAGGATTTTTTGGGATTTTTAGTGGGTTTTTCTTTTAATTATTATGTGGACTTTTTAGGGTTTTCTGGGGGGGATTTCCATGGACATTTGTGGGATTTTCATGGATTTTTGTGAGGCTTTCATTGATTTTTATGGATTGTTCTGATTTGTATTTTTAGGGCAATTTAAAAGATTTTAATGGATTCCTTAGATCTTGATGGGGTTTTTTTTGGGAATTTTCAAGGATTTTCCTCCTCCCTGTGAATCAAAACCACAAATACGGAAAGAAAGCGAGCATGGAAAATCTGAACAATCTCAAAGAAACTTAGATTTGGGAACCAATCCCGCAATTCCGAGGTCACAGAGACCTGGATTTCATCACCACGGCCAAATTCCGGCCGAATTTTTTGCCAAAATTCCCGAGGATTTGAGGTCAAAACGGACCAAAATGGCGGCAGGCCCCTGAAGGGCGACGGAAAGGGCGGGAAAAAAAGGGCGGGAAGAATGTGGGGAAAGGACAGGAAAAAGGCGAAGCCGGGGTGACTCTGGGCGCCGTTCGTCCCCTGCCAGTTCCCGTTGTCCCCAGTGGCTCCTCAGAGCCCCCCATGGAACCCAAAGACTCCCCCCCAGTAACTCTCAGTAGCTCCCAGTAACCCCCAGTACCCACCCGTGGGGGGGCCCAGGCCGCTCCTGCCGCCATCTTGGCCGTTGCTAACAACAAACGCTGTTGCCAGGCAACGCTTCAGGTAACCGGCGTCGACGTGACGTCACGTCACATACACAATGATGTCAGTTCCGGGCCCAGCACCATGGCGGCCTGGAGGTACCCGATGGGTTCTGGAAGAACCGGGAGCGCTCAGGAAATACCAGGACACCCCTGAGGGGTCCAGGGGAGGCTCCGGAGGTCCCGGGGGCGGCTCCGCAACCCCTTCCCTGCCCCCCCACCCAAATCCACCAACCCACCCCCGTTGGCCTTAATTCCTCCTGTGGATAAGATCCAGGACGGGGATGAACGACCAGGAGCGGCTGACGCGTCCGTTTGGCGCCCCCTGGTTCTCCCGGTGTTCCCCGTTTTCTTCTCCACCCCGGTTCTCCCCGTCCCATCCCCTCTGTGACCAAACCGGCGCCAGGCTGAGGATTTGAAGCGGCCGCGCACGTTCTGGAGCGTTGAATTAATTGATAATAAAGATGCTTTTGAAATCCCGGCTATTTCGTGGTTATTCCCGGTGGAACCGGGACGACCTAATCAGGACCAGCGGAGGTGGCACTGCGTCTTTGCGTTTCGGTGAAGTTTGTCACCCCACGGCCACCGTCCCTCCTTTCCCGCGCGCTTCTCGACTTCACCGCGCGCCTGATTGACGCGTGCCTGCACTAATAGAATTGCGCGGCGATGGCCGCCGCGTCCCTGCCGGCCAATGGGAACGCGAGTAGGGTGGGTTTGCCCGCCCTCTCCGCGCGCCGGTGTGGGCGGCACACGCAGGGCGGGCAGAGGGAAGGGAAGATGGCGGAGGAGGAGAAGCTGCCCGCGGGGTGGGAGAAGCGCATGAGCCGCAGCTCCGGTGAGGGCCTGAGGGCGGGGGGCTACCGGGGGAGGGCGCGGGGAAGGAGCGGCGGGGATGGGGGAGGTGGGAAAGGGGAGGGTGGCGGGGTTAGTCTTTCGAGGCGATGAGGGAGCGTGGGGGTGGCGGTGCGTGAGAGGAATTTGAGGGGGGGCTCCGAATTGAGGGGGGGTCTTGTGTGGGTCATCGCCTCAGGGAGAGGGAGCCACTCTTGTGAGGGAAATTTGGGTGGGGGTCCCCAGTTCAGGGGGTTCTGAGGGGGGTCTTCACCTCAGGGGGCACCTCCGTGAGGGAATTTTTGAGGGGGCGTCAACTCCGTGAGGGGAATTTGAGGGGCGGTCTCCCTCGTGAGGGGAATTTGGGGGAGGTGTCGTCGTCTCAGGGAAGGAGGGCCCCCAGTTGAGGATTTGGGTGGGGATCACTCCCCAGCAGGAAGGGACTCAGAATTGGGGAGGTTTTTCGGGGTTCAGAAGTTGATTTTTCGGGGCAGAAATTGATTTTTGGGGCCCAAACTTTGTTCTGGGGGTCAGGACCTTGGAGTTTGGGGTCTATAACTTGGGGTTTGGTGAGTTGATCACTGATCAATAACCAATAATTTATCAATATCTCCTAGGAAGGGTGTACTACTTCAGTCACCTGATGGTGGGGTCAGTCCTGGGGTCTATAATCTGTTTTTTGTATCTTTAAGCTGTTTTTCCGCTGCCAATCTCTAAAGCCAATCAGTGATCAATAGACAATAATTGATCAATAACTCTGTGGGATGGTTTTACTGCTTCAACCACTTGATGAACACGAGTCTGTGGTGTCCATCAATGGACTTTTGGGGTCTTTAATCTGGTTTTTGGATTCCATAACCTCTATATTCAGCACCAATCAGTAACTAATCACTGATCAACAACTGATATTTGATCAATAGCTCCCTAGGGAGGCTGTACTATTTCAACCACCCGACAAACGCCAGCCAGCAGGGTCATTGAGGTGGGATTTGTTGCGAATAACCTGTTTTTTCAGCGTAAACCAATACCAGTAGCTGATCAATAACTCCATAGGATGCGTGTACTACTTCCAACCACCTGATGGACGCCAGCCAGCAGGGTCACTGCCGGGGCCCGTAGGAGGGGTTTTGGTGCCGATAGCCGGGTCGTGCGATACCAGTCAGTAAGCGATCGATAACCAATAAGCGATCGGTAACTGATCAATACCCCCTCAGGCCGGGTGTATTACTTCAACCACCTGACGAACGCCAGCCAGTGGGAGCGGCCGAGCGGGGGCGCGCGGGCGGAGCCGGGCCGCGTGCGCTGCTCGCACCTGCTGGTCAAGCACAACCAATCGCGGCGGCCGAGCAGCTGGAGGCAGGAGCGCATCACCCGCTCCAAGGAGGAGGCGCTGGAGCTCATCAACGGCGAGTGGGGCCTTCCTGGGAGTGCCGGGGGGTCTGGGAATGCTGGGGGGAAAAAGCCTGGGAATGGTGATTTTGGAATAAAAAAAAAAGTGGGAATGGTGATTTTTTTTTTTTTTAAGAAAACTTGCAGGGATGTTCATTTGGGGTGGCTTTGAGGATGTTTTGGGGCTCTGTCTCCTTTCCTGTGGAATTTGCGGCATCCAGGGAATTTCAGGAGTGGTTTTGATCCCTAAATTTGGGGTTTTTTCCGTTTTTTTTTTTTTTTTTCCAGGTTACATCCAGAAGATCAAATCAGGAGAGGAGGATTTTGAGTCTTTGGCTTCACAGTTCAGCGACTGTAGCTCAGCCAAGGCTGGGGGGGACCTGGGAGCATTTGGGAGAGGTGAGGGATTCATCCCAAAAAAACTCAAAATCCCCCAATTCCAGGGGATTCATCCCAAAAAAACCCCAAATCCCTTAGTTCCACAGGATTCATCCCAATAAAACCCAAATCCATAGTTTTTTAGGAATTTATCCCCCCAAAAAAACCCCAAATCCCCCATAATTCCAACTACAATCAACTCCCCCCCTTCAAATCCCTGATTTTTCTTTGGGAAATGCCCCAAATCCCAAATTTTTCATGGAATTTTGGGTGGTACTACCTCTTTTTTTAGGTTGAAACCTCCCTAAATGTGGTTTTTTCTTTCCCTTTATGACACAAAATTCCATCTGGCATCAATCCAGCAGGACAAACTCCCGGAATCAATCCCCCCTTACCCCTTCCAAATCCCAGAGTTTTCCTTGGGAAGCACCCCAGATCCCAATTTTTTTTGTGGAATTTCGGGTTGCAGGGCAGATGCAGAAGCCGTTCGAGGACGCCTCGTTTGCGCTGCGGGCCGGCGAGATGAGCGGCCCCGTGTTCACGGAATCCGGGATCCACATCATCCTCCGCACGGAGTGAAGTGCCTTGGGAGGGCGGGGCCCTCCCGGGAATCCCGTGGCAGCCCCTGGGGATCCGCGGGAATCCATGGAGGCCCTCAGGAATCCATGGGGAAGCCACGGGAATTCGTGGAAATCCTGGGGGATCTGTGGAGATCCGTTGGGATCTGTAGAAATCTGTTAACTCTGCGGGAAGCTGTGGGAATTCTCAGGAATCCACAGGAAATCCACGGGAGTCCGTGGGAATCCTCAGGAAATCCATGGGAATCTATGGAGATCCATGGGAATTCACAGGAATTCATGGAAGTCCATGGAGATCCATGGGAGTCTATGGGAATCCTCAGGAATTCACGGGAACTCACGGAAGTCCTCAGGAACTGATGGGAATCTATGGAAATCGTCAGGAGTCCATGGGAATTCATGGAGGTCCATGGGAATCCATGGGAATCCACAGGAAATCCATGGGAATCCACGGGAATCCATGGAATCCACGGAATCCACAGAAATCCATGGGAATCCACGGAATCCATGGGAATCCACAGGAAATCCAGGGGAATCCGTGGGAATCCATGGGAATCCCGCCCTGCGCTCCCCTCCATGAACTCCAGATCCCACAACTCCTCCATTATTCCCTCCTGGGTGGGAGCAAAAATGGGGAATTCCCGCGGCTTTTGGGAATGTTGGGTCGGCCGGAGCCAGCTCCCAGTGGTCCCACGGTGGTGGCGGTGACAATGGCAACGATGGCCAACAGTGACAGTGACAGCAAGGACAATGACCAGCAGTGACAGTGACAGCAAGGACAACGACCAGCAGTGACAGTGACAGCAAGGATGATGACGATGACCAGCAGTAGCGATGGTGATGATGACTGTGACCAACAATGGTGACCATGACCGTGACCAGTGACCAACAAAGGTGACAATGACTGTGACCAACAATGGTGACAACAACGACAATGACCAATGGTGGTGACAATGACCATGGTAATGATGGTGATGATGACAATGACCATGACCAGCAATGGCAGCAATGACCAATGGTGGTGACAATGACAATGCCCAATGAAGGTGACAATGACCAGTGATGGTGATGACCAGGATGACCAGCCATGGCAATGGCCAGCAATGATGACAGCGATGATGATGACAGTGACAGTGATGATGAAGACACCGATGACGATGACACCGATGACAATGACACCAATGACAACGCCACCACCGAAGGTGCTGTGGCCAGGGCCAGGCCAGGCCCCTCCCCCACTCCCTGCATGTTTATTTAACTCATTCCTGCTCTTTTCTCCCCAAAAAACACCCCTGATCCAAAGGCTCCGCTTGATTCAAGCCATTAATTAATAATTACTCGTTAATTAATAGCAAAGATGAGGCAGCTCCCATGGTGTCCCTTACAGCATCCGTCCGGATTATCCCGGGAATTTCCCGGCACCATTGCTTGGACTTCCAAAAAACCGCCAGATTTTTGGGGTAAATTCACAGGAAATTGGGAAAAAGTGACCAGAGTTCCGTTTTCCCGCCCTTTCGGGGCCACAGGTTTTCAGTTTGGGGTGAAAAAAAGTTGAATTTGGGGAGGTTTTTCCCGAGATTTTTTGGTTTCTGCTTCATTCAGTGGGAAAAAACCAGGAAAAATCCCAGCTTGGATCCGTGCAAAAATTCCCAAAAAAAGCTGTAAAGCCCCGGCTCTTTTCCTGCAGAAATAAATCCCCCTCCAGTGGAATTTCTGGTAATTCTGGGTCTTTCTTTCTCCCTCTTTTTTTTTTTTTTTATTTGGAATTTTTTTTGTTTGCTTTTTTTTTGGTGGGATTTGGAGCTTAAAATGGACAGAAAACGGGCTAAAATTGGGAATTTTGGGATTTATTTAATAGGAAAATGGGATTTATTAGTAGGACATAATTGGATTTGTTAATAGGGAATAGTTGAATTTATTTCATAGGGAATATGGGATTTATTAATAGGAAATATGGGGTTAATGGGAAATATGGGATTTATCAATAGGGAATATGGGATTTAATTAATAGAGAATGGATTTATTTAATGGGGAATATGCGATGTAGCGGGCGGTTCCAGGGGGTACTGGGGACCCCCTTAAAACTCCACCAAATCGCCCTAAAATCCTCCAAATCCTCCCCAAACTCCCCATAAATCCCAAAAAACCCAAAATCCCCCAAATCCCTAAGTCCCCCTGCCAAAAAACCACAAATGCACTCTAAATTCCCCCCCAAATCCTCCCAAACTCAAAAAATCCTCCAGATCAAAGGGATTTGGGGGGAAGTTAGGGGGATTTGGGATTTTTGGGGAGGGCAATTTTAGGTTGGGGGTATGGAGCAGAATTTGGGGGGATTTGGAGTGTTTTAGGGGGTTTGGGGTTTTTTTTGGGTGGGGGTTTGGGTGGGTTGGGGAGGATTTGGGGTTTTTGTGGAGGAGGATTTCAGAGTGGGGCGGTGTGGAGCAGATTTGGGGGAGTTTTGAGGGGATTTCAGGGGGTTTTGTGGGATTTAGGGGAGATTTGCAGAATTTGGGGGCGATTTCGGAGAATTTGGGGGGATTTGGAGAGACAGGAATAAGGGGGGGGGGTGGGAATCACGAGACCACGCCCCACCCCCCAAACTCGCCCCGCAAAATCCCCCAAACCCCCCCAGAATCCTCTCACATCTCGCCCTCCTCCCCCGGCGACCCCTCCCCGGATTTTTTGGGGGATTTTTCGGTTTTTTTTGTTTGGATTTTCTTTTGGGCGGCTCCGAGGCTGCGGCTGCGCGGAGGCTCCGGGGTGGGGAGGGGGGGCGGGGGGGGGGGGGGGATTGGGAATTATTTGGGAATTTTCGGGGGTCCTGGAGGAGTTTTGGGGGGATTTTGGAGGGTTTGGGGGGGTTCAGGATGCGCTTCCTCTCCCCGAGCCTCGTCCTCCTCCTCTTCCTCCTCCTCCTCCTCCGCGCCAGGCAGGTAAGGGGGGGGAATTTCGGGAATTTTTTTGTGGGGGGAATTTTTTTGGGATTTGGGTTTTTTCTTCGAGAGGGGGAGGGGGGCGCCGGCGCCGGGAATTTTGGGAATTGCGGGAATTTTGGGAATTGCGGGAATTTTGGGAATTGCGGGGATGGCGCTGGGTGTGGCCGTGGGGGAGGGGAGTGGGACACGGGGACAGCGCGGGGGGGGGGGAGGGGGAAGGAAGGGAGGGGGGGGAACTGGGGACACTGGGGGGGCCCTGGGGACACCCCAGTTTGAACTGGGGGACAACTGGGGATACTGGGAGATACTGGGGCGACTCTGGGGACAGCCGAAGACACTGGGGGAATGGAGCTCTCCAAACACTCCAAGATTCCCCCCAAAACCGCCCAAATTCCCCCCCCAAAATCTCCCAAACCCTTCATATTCCCCCCAAAACCCAAAAAAATTCTCCCCCAAAAAACTCAAAAAACCCCAAAATTACCCCCGCAAAAAGCCAAAACCGCGCGGATTGGGGGATTTTGGGGGTCCTGGGGGGATTTGGGGGTTCTGGTCCCCTAAATTTGGGATATTGGGGGGTTCCCACCCCGAACTCGCCCTAAGCCCGCCCCAAACCCACCCCTCGCTAATCGGGCCTAAACCCGCCCCAAACCCATCCTAAACCCGCCCCAAGCCCGCCCCGGAGCCGCCCCCGGTGCCGGTGCCGGTCCCGCCCCGTTTCGGGGCCGTTCGGGGCTGGCCCCGGGCCAGCGGCAGCGACGTCAGCCCCGGGCCCCGCTCCCAGCGGGGGCGGTTCGGAGCGGGCCCGGCACCGGCACCGGCACCGGCACCGGCACCGGCGACAGCCCCGGGACGGGGGCGACATCCCCGGGACGGGGGCGACATCCCCGGGGGGGCTTTGGGGGCTCCCGGTGCCACCCCGGGACCCCTTGAAAACCGCGGGGGCGGCTCTGATCGGGCCGGTACCGGGTCCCGGTGCCACCCCCGGTTCCCGGTACCGCCTTTTTAAGGCGGGGAGAGGCTCTGCTCGAACCGGTCCCGGTTCCCGGTACCACCCCCGGGAGGAGCTGAGGCTGCCACCACCGGTAGCCGGTCCCGGTTCCCGGTGCCGCGTTTTTACGGCGGGGGGCTCTGCTCGAACCGGTCCCGGTCCCGATTCCCGGTGCCACCCCCGGTTCCCGGTACCGGTCCCGGTTCCGCGTTTTTACGGCGGGGGGCTCTGCTCGAACCGGTCCCGGTCCCGATTCCCGGTGCCACCCCCTGTTCCCGGTCCCGGTACCGGTTCCCGGTTCCGCGTTTTTACGGTGGGGGCGCTTTGCTCGAACCGGTCCCGGTGCCGGTTCCCGGTACCCGCGTTTTCACTGCGGTGGGGAGGGAGGGAGGGAGGTGGGGGGGGCTCTCCTCGAGCCGCTGCCGGTTCCCGGTGTCACCGGGGGGGGTGATGGGCACGGGGCGCTGCCGGTGGCGGCGGCGGCGGCGACAATGACGGTGCCGCTGCTGAAGATCGGGGCCGTGCTCAGCACCATGGCCATGGTCACCAACTGGATGTCCCAGACCCTCCCGTCGCTCGTGGGACTCAACGGCACCGCCGTGTCCCGGGCCGGGACATCCGAGAAAATCGTGAGTGACCCCCCCCCGGTACCGGGAGGGGTCGGTTTTGTTGGTTTTTTTTTTTCTTTCTTTTTTTTTTTTTTTTTTTTTTTTTTTTTTTGTGGGGGATTATTGGGGAGATTTCGGGGGGTTTGGGCTGGCGGAGGCTGCGATCGGGAGATGCGGCAGAGGTGGGGGTGGGGTGGGTGGGGGGAACCCCCCCCGGTGATTACCGGTGCAGCGGGACCCCCCGAAATCCCCCCAGGGACCCCCACTCTGCCCCCCCACCCCCCCCGTTTTGGGGACCTCCCATTTGCCCCTCCCTGGCACCCCCAAATTTTGGGGAGACCCCCTTTGTCCCCCCCCGAATCCCCCCCCGCTGCTTCTCGGTGCACCGGGACCACCCAACCCCCGCCCTCCGATTTTGGGGACCCCTCCCCCGAGCACCCCCCGCATCCTCCCGCTCACCCCCGAATTTTGCCCCCCCCCCCCCACTTTGGCACCCCCGGGACACCTCCCGGTTCTTCCCGGAGCATCGGGACCCCCCTAAATCCACCCGGTTTTGGGGACCCCCCCAAATCCCTCCCCGTTTTCCAGACCCCCCGGAACCTCCCCTGAATTTTGGGGACCCCCCCTTTGCCACCCCCGGGACCCCCCAGAATCCCCCGGGGACCCTCCCGGGCATCCCCCGATTTCTGGGACCCCCCTCCCCCCCCGGTTTTCGGGACCCCCCCGAATTCCTCCCGGAAAACCCAAATTTTAGGGACCCCCCCCCCCCAAATTCTCCCTCCAATTCTTCCCCCCACTTCCCAAAATTCCGCTGGAACCCCCCTGGAATTCCCACCGGGAATTTTGGGATCCTCCCCCCTCCAAATTTTGGGATCATCCCCGGACCTCCTCCGCAATTTTTGGGGGGCTCCCCATCCCATTTTGCCCCTGGAAAATCCAAATTTTGGGGGAATTTTGGGACTGCGGCAGCTCCGGGAGAAAAAGAATTCCCAGAATTATTCCCCCCTGCACCCCAAAATTGGAACGGGGGTGGTTTTTGGGGTTAAAAATCTGTTTTTTAGAGGTTTTCTGGAAAGGGGGGGGCTAAAATTTGGGAGCGGAGGTTTGGATATTGCCGGGAATTTTAGGGAGGGGAGGAAAATTTGGGATCAATTTGGATGAACCCCCCTGAGAAATCTCGATTGGATTTTGGAGGGGGTTTGGGGGATTTTGGGAGGTGTTTTTGGATTTTGGGAGGTTTTTTTGGATTTTTTTAAATCTTGGGACCACATTCCCAGCTCCCCCCCCCCCCACCAGCTGTCAATCAACGCCGCGGGGTAATTAGCGGCCGCCGGACGTTAATTAGCGCCTCATTAACCACCCTTGTCCCTCATTTATCACCGGGAAGCGGCCCCTGGAATAAAAACCAGGAATGAGCAGAATTCAGCCCAAAAATCTCGGGAGGTTTTTTTCTTTTTTTTTTTTTTTTTTTTTTTTTTTGCTTGTTTGCTTTTATGTTTTGTGTGGTTTTTTTAAAATTGTTTTTTTTTTCCCCGGGATTTTGGAGTTTTTTGGGGAAAACCGTATTTTTAAAAATTTGTTTTCCTCCCCTTCCCAAAGGGATGGGATGGAATTTCCCAGTTCGGCCCTGGGGATTTGGCATTTGGGGATAAAATTTGGGAATTTGGGGAGAAAAAATTGGGATTTGGG
>JANCRA010000324.1:0-74400 GCA_024362935.1 Setophaga petechia
GGGCTCAGGTGGGATTGGGGGGCCTTGAGGGGGTCCAGGGGACTTTGGGGGGGTCTGGGGGCTCGGGGGGCTTTGGGGGGTTTGGGAGGGGTCTGGGGGGGTTTTGGGGGGGCTTTGGGGGGGTCCAGGGGGCTTTTTGGGGGGTCTGGGAGGGATCTGGGGGTCTTTGGGGGGCTTTGAGAGGCTCGGGGGGCTCTGGGGGGGCTCAGGAGGGATTTGGGGGTCTTTGGGGGGCTCAGGGGTGGTTTGGGGCTTTTTGGGGGGCTTTGGGGGCAGTTTGGGGGTTTTGGGGGTCTCCGGGGGTCTCTGAGCCCCTCAATCCCCCCCCAGAGCTGCCCCCCCTGCACGGAGCCCGTGTGGGATGAAGGCTTCTCCTTCCTCATCCGCAGACCCCACACGGAGACCCTGCAGCTGCAGGTGGGGAGGGGGCGCGAAATGGGGAGGGGGCGCGTGGGGGGGGTCTCAGTGAGGGGAGGGGGCGCAGGAATTGGGGAGGGGGCGCAGGAATTGGGGAGGGGGTGGCAATTGGGGAGGGGGCGCGTAGGGGGGGTCTCAGTGAGGGGAGGGGGCTCACGGATTGGGGAGGGGGGCGGCAATTGGGGAGGGGGCTCATTGGGGGGGTCTCAGTGAGGGGAGGGGTGTCATTGATGGGAGGGGTCTCAGGAATTGGGGGAGGGGGCGGGAAATGGGGAGGGGGCTCATTGGGGGGGGGTCTCACAAAATGAGAGGGGGTCTCGTAGGGAGGGGAGGGGTCTCACGGATTGGGGAGGGGTCTCATTGATGGGAGGGGTCTCACGGATTGGGGAGGGGGCGCGAATTGGGGAGGGGGCTCGAGGGGGGGGGGGTCTCAGTGAGAGAGGAGGGGTCTTGCTACTGGGGTAGTCCCAAAGTGGGGGGGGGTCTCATTGAGGGAGGGGTCTGTGTCAGTTCTCCCGAATTGAGGAGGGGTCTGTGTCGGTTGTCCCTATTTGAGGAGGGGTCTCTGGTTCCCCCAATTTGAGGAGGGGTCTCTGTCAGTCCCTAATTTGAGGAGGGGTCTGTGATGGGTTTGAGGAGGGGTCTCAATTTGAGGAGGGGTCTGTGTCAGTCCCCAATTTGAGGAGGGGGTCTGTGATGGGTTTGAGGAGGGGTCTGTGGTCGGTTCCCAATTTGAGGAGGGGTCTGTGTCAGTTCCCAATTTGAGGAGGGGTCTCTGTCGGTTCTGTGGTTGGTTCCCAATTTGAGGAGGGGTCTGTGATGGGTTTGAGGAGGGGTCTCAATTTGAGGAGGAGTCTGTGTCGGTTCTGTGCTCGGTTCCCAATTTGGGGAGGGGTCTCATTGAGGAGGGGTCTGTGATGGGTTTGAGGAGGGTTCCCAATTTGAGGAGGGGTCTGTGTGGGTTCTGTGCTCGGTTCCCAATTTGGGGAGGGGTCTGTGGTCGGTTCCCAATTTGAGGAGGGGTCTGTGATGGGTTTGAGGAGGGGTCTGTGTCGGTCCCTAATTTGAGGAGGGGGTCTGTGTGGGGTCTGTGTCGGTCCCTAATTTGGGGAGGGGTCTCCCAGGTCCGTTCCGAGGCCGGCCCCCCCCTGGGCTCCCTGAGCCTCCCCCTGGCGCAGCTGCTGCCGCCCCCCGGGGGTCTCCCCATGGACGGGTGGGCGCCGCTGCCCGGGGGGGGGCGGCTGCTGATGCGGGCACAGCTCGGGGTGAGTGAATGGGGAGGGGTCCCGGGGGTCCCTGGGGTGGGGAGGGGTCCCTCGGAATGGGTGGGGGTCCCTGGAGGTGAGTGAGGGGGGGGGTCCCTGGGGGTCCCTCGGGGTGGGTGAGGGTCCCCCGGACTGAAAATCCCCCCTCGGAATGAGTGAGGGTCCCCAGGGTGGGTGAGGGTCCCTGGGGTGGGTGGGGGTCCCCTGGAATGAGTGGGGGTCCCCAGGGTGAGTGGGGGTCCCCGGGGTGAGGGGCAGTCCCAGGGGGTGGGTGGGGATCCCAGGCAGTGAGTGGGGGTCCCAGGGTGAGTGAGGGTCCCCAGGGGTGGGTGGGGGGTCCCCAGGGTGGGTGGGGGTCCCAGGCAGTGAGTGGGGGTCCCTCGGGGTGGGTGGGGGTCCCAGGGGGTGAATGGGGGTCCCCAGGGTGGGTGGGGGTCCCCCAGACCGAAAACTCTCCCCGGGATGAGTGGGGGTCCCTTGGAATAAATGAGGGTCCCTCGGAGTGAGTGGGGGTCCCCGGAATGAGTGAGGGTCTCCCAGGGTGGGTGGGGGTCCCCAGGGTGAGGAGGGGTCCCAGGGATGGGTGGGGGTCCCTCAGGATGGGTGGGGGTCCCAGGGGTCCCTCAGGGTGGCCGGGAGTCCCAGGGATGGGTGGGGGTCTCAGGGGTGAGGAGGGGTCCCAGGGGGGGGGGTGGGGGTCCCAGGGGGTCCCTCAGGGTGGGTGGGGGTCCCTCTGGGTGGGTGGGGGTCTCTCAGGGTGGGCGGGGGTCCCTCTGACCCCGCCCCCCTGGAATGAGTGGGGGTCCCTCTGACCCCGCCCCCCCTGGAATGAGTGGGGGTCCCGCTGACCCCGCCCCCCCAGGTGCTGGTGCCGCCGGATTTTGAGGAGGGGGCGGCGCTCGGAGCCCCCCGGGAGGGGCCCCCGGAGGAGGAGGCGGAGCCGCGCGGGGCGGGGGGGCTGCGGCAGCGCCGGGCGGACAGGTGGGGGGGGCTGCACCCCAAAATCCCAACGCCCCCAGACCCAAATCCCCCAATTGCCGAAGCCCCCAGACCCCAAAATCCCCGAATTCCAGCACCCCCAGACCCAAATTCCTGAATTCCAACCCCCCCAAATTCCCAAATTTCCGAATTTTCAGCACCTCTAGACCCCAAATTCCCGAATTCCCGACGCCCCCCCGACCCAAATTCCCGAATTCTCGACGCCCCCAGACCCCAAATTCCCGACCCCCTGACCCAAATTCCCCAATTCCCGACGCCCCCTGACCCGAATTCCCACCCCCCAGACCCCAAATTCCCGAATTCCCAACACCCCCTGACCCCGAATCCCCCAATTCCCGACGCCCCCCCGACCCAAATTCCCGAATTTTCAACACCCCCAGACCCAAATTCCCGACCCCTGACCCAAATTCTCGAATTCCCGACGCCCCCCGACCCGAATTCCCGACGCCCCCCGACCCAAATTCCGAATTTTCAACACCCCCTGACCCAAATTCCCCAATTCCCGACTTCCCCAGACCCAAATTCCCGACCCCTAACCCAAATTCCCGAATTCCCGACGCCCCCCGACCCAAATTTCCGAATTCCAACACCCCCAGACCCCAAATCCCCGAATTTGGGGATTCCCAATTCGACTCCCCCTGACCCAAATTCCCGACCCCCTGACCCCGAATCCCCCAATTCCCGACGCCCCCCGACCCAAAAATCCTCGAATTTTCAACACCCCCGACCCGAATTCCCGACCCCCTGACCCAAATTCTCGAATTCCCGACTCCCCCTGACCCGAATTCCCGACGCCCCCCGACCCAATTCCCGGTTCCAGGCCCCCGCAGGGTCCGCGGCTGCTGCTCTCGCTCAAGCACCACCGCGAGCAGCGCCGCCTGGTGGCCCATCGTGCACAGCTGCAGGTGAGGCTGGGGGTGACACCGGGACCCCCCCAAAACCCCCCCGAGACCCCCAGACCCTGCCCGAGACCCCCAAAACCCTCCCGAGACCCCCAGACCCTGCCCGGGACCCCCCAAACCCTCCTGAGACCCCCAGACCCTGCCCGGACCCCCCAAACCCTCCTGAGACCCCCAGACCCTGCCCGGGACCCCCCAAACCCTTCCGAGACCCCCAGACCCTGCCCGGGACCCCCAAAACCCTCCCGAGACCCCCAGACCCTGCCCGGGACCCCCCAAACCCTCCTGAGACCCCCAGACCCTGCCCGGGACCCCCCAAACCCTCCTGAGACCCCCAGACCCTGCCCGGGACCCCCCAAACCCTTCCGAGACCCCCAGACCCTGCCCGGGACCCCCCAGACCCTGCCCGAGACCCCCAGACCCTGCCCGGGACCCCCCAAACCCTCCCGAGACCCCCAGACCCTGCCCGGGACCCCCAGACCCTCCCCGGGACCCCCCCAAACCCTCCCGAGACCCCCAAAACCCTCCCGAGACCCCCGGGACCCCCCCAAACCCTCCCGAGACCCTCAAAACCCTCCCGAGACCCCCAGACCCTGCCCGGGACCCCCAAAACCCTCCCGAGACCCCCAGACCCTCCCTGGGACCCCCCAAAACCCTCCCGAGACCCCCAAGACCCTGGCCAGGACTCCTCCAGGATCCCCCAGATCCCCCAAACCCCCCCTCCCCAAACCCTCTCCAGGACCCCCCCAGAACCCCCAAATCCCCCTGGGGACCCCCAAACACTCCCCAGGACCCCCTGAGGACCCCCAGACCCCCCCAAACCTCCCAAGACCCCCCAAACCCTGAACCCCCAAACCCTCCCCAGGACCCTCAGACCCCCCAAACCCTCCCCAGGACCCCCCCAGGATCCCCAAACCCTCCTCAAAACCCCTCAGACCCCCCAAACCCTCCCCAGGACCCCCAAACCTCCCCAGGACCCCCAAATCCCCCCAAACCCTCCTCAAAACCCCCCCAGCACCCCCTGACTTCCCAAACCCTGAACCCCCAAACCCTCCCCAGGACCCCCTGGGGACCCCCAGACCCCCCCCAAACCTCCCCAGGACCCCCAGAGCCCCCCAGACCCTCCCCAAAACCCCCTGGGGACCCCCAAACCCTCCCCAAAAGCCCCCCCGACATCCCCAGGACCCCCAAACCCTGAACCCCCAGACCTTCCCCAGCCCCCCCAGACCCTCCCCAGCCCCCCCCAAGTTGGGGACCCCCCTGAGGACCCCCACGCCCCCTCCCCAGGGATCTGCGGGCGGCGTCCAAGGACCTGCCCGACCCCTACGTGTCCCTGGTGCTGCTGCCCGAGCGCAGCCGCGGCTCCAAGCGCAAAACGGGGGCGCAGAGACGGACCCTGAACCCCGAGTTCAATGAGAGGTGATGGGGGGGTCCCGGGGAGGGGTCTCAGGGGGTCCCTGGGGGTCCTTGGGGGGTCCCTGGGGGGGTCCCGGAAAGGTTAAAGTGGAAAATGGGGGGGGCAGAGATGGACCCTGAACCCCGAGTTCAATGAGAAGTGATGGGGTGGGGGTCCCTGGGGGTCCTTGGGGGACCTTGGGGGTCCCTGGGGGGGTCCTTGGGGGGGTCTCAGGGGGTCCCCACACTGAGCTGGGGGGGTCCGGGAGAGGTTAAGGAGGAGTTGGAGCTCTTGGAGATTCGGGTTTGGGGGGTTTGGGGGGGTTTTGGGGAGGGTCCCGGGGGTCCCGCGGTGGTTTTTGGGGGTCCCGGAGGTGTTTTGGGGAGGGTTTTGGGGGTCCCCGGGTGTTTTGGGGATCCCGGGGTTGTTTTTGGGGATCCCGGGGGTTTTGGGGAGGGTTTTGGGGGTCCCGGGGGTGTTTTGGGGGTGTTTTGGGGAGGGGTTTGGGTGTTTTCGGGGGTCCCGGGTGTGTTTCGGGGGTGTTTTTGGGGGTCCCGGGGGTGTTTTGGGGAGGGTCCCGGGGGTCCCGGGGGTGTTTTTGGGGGTCCCGGGGGTGTTTTGGGGGTGTTTTCGGGGGTCCCGGGGGTGTTTTGGGGATCCCGGGGGTGTTTTTTGGGGGTCCCGGGGGTTTTGGGGAGGGTCCCGGGGGTGTTTTGGGGGTGTTTTTGGGGGTCCCGGGTGTGTTTTGGGGGTGTTTTCGGGGGTCCGGGGGTGTTTCGGGGGTCGCAGCCGCTCGGTGCCCAGGTTCGAGTGGGAGCTGCCCCCCGAGGAGGCCCCGCGGCGCCGCCTCGAGGCCACCGTGAAATGCTCGGGGAGCCTCGTGAGCCGCGAGAAGGAGGCGCTGGGCAAGGTCCGGGGGGCCTGGGGGGTCCTGGGGGGCTTGGGGGGCTTGGGGAGGGTTTGGGGAGGGTTTGGGGGGTCCCAATGGATTTTGGGGAGGGTCTGGGGGGGTTTTGGGGGGCTTTGGGGGTCTTGGAGGGTCGTGGGGAGGATCTGAGGGTCTCCAGTAGATTTTGGGGAGGGTCTGGGGGGGTTTTGGGGGGGTCTGGGGGTCCCCAAGGGGTTTTGGGGAGGGTTTTGGGGGGGTCCTGGGGGATCCTGGGGAAGGTTTGGGGGGTCCCCAGGGGGTTTTGGGGAGGGTCTGGGGGGGTTTTGGGGGGCTTTGGGGGACTTGGGGGTTCCTGCGGAGGGTCCGAGGGTCCCCAGGGGGTTTTGGGGAGGGTCTGGGGGGGGGTTGGGGGCCTTTGGGGGGTCCTGGGGAGGGTTTGGGCATCGGAGTTTGCGGGGTCTGGGGGTGATGAGGAGATTTTGGGGAGGGTCTGGGGGGGGTTTGGGGGGCTTTGGGGGGCTTGGAGGGCCCTGGGGAGGGTTTGGAGGGTCCCCAGTGGATTTTGGGGAGGGTCTGGGGGAGTTTTGGGGGGGTCTGGGGGTCCCCAGAGGGGTCCTCAGGGGGTTTTGGGGAGGGTTTGGGGGGGTCCCTGGGGTGTCCTGGGGAGGGTCTGGGGGGCTTTGAGTTTGGGGGCTTTGAGGGTCCCCACTGAGTTTTGGGGAGGGTTTGGGGGGTCTGGGGGTGCCGAGGGGGTTTTTGGGGAAGCTCTGGGGGTCTCCGGGGGGCTCTGGGGGTGCCGTGGGAGCCCCCCCCTGACCCTTCTGTCACCCCCTCCCCAGCTGCAGCTGGAGCTGGCCCAGGTGGATCTGAGCGAGGGGGACCCGCGCTGGTGAGGGGGGCTCGGGTTGGGGAGGGGTCTCTGGGATGGTGGGAGGGGTCTCTGATGTGGGGAGGGGTCTCTGGGACGGTGGGAGGGGTCTCTGGGCTGTGGGGAGGGGTCTCTGATGTGGGGAGGGGTCTCTGGGATGGTGGGAGGGGGTCTCTGGGGTGGTGGGGAGGGGTCTCTGATGTAGCCCCCCCCCACAGGTACGAGCTGCAGGATGAGCGAAACCTCCCCTGAATTTGGGGACCCCTCCCCAAAATCCCCACTGGGGGGGGTCTCTGATGTGGGGAGGGGTCTCTGGGCTGGGGAGGGGTCTCTGATATTGGGGGGGTCTCTGATATGGGGGGGTCTCTGATGTGGGGGGGGTCTCTGATGTGGAGGGGTCTGTGATATGGGGAGGGGTCTCTGATGTGGGGAGGGGTCTCTGATATGGGGAGGGGTCTCTGGGCTGGGGAGGGGTCTCTGATATTGGGGGGGGTCTCTGATGTGGGGAGGGGTCTCTGACATTCCCCCCTCATTCCCCCCACAGGTACGAGCTGCAGGACGAGCGAAGCCTCCCCTGAATTTGGGGACCCCTCCCCAAAATCCTCACTGGGGGAGGGGCTCGGGGGGGGGGAGCTCGAGACCCCCTCCCCAATTGCTGCCGCCCCCCCCCCCCCCCCCCCCAACCCACCAAAGAGGTGCTGGGACCCCCCCCCCAGCGCCCCCTCCCCAAGGACTGTTACAGAGCTCTCGTGCCTTGAGACCCCTCCCCAAAGAGAGATCCCTCCAAAGAGAGACCCCCCTCAATGAGAGACCCCCCCAAAAGAGAGACCCCTCCCCAAAAGAGAGACCCCCCCCTCAATATGAGACCCCCCCCACACCGGGGGAGCTTCCTGGAGCTGCTGCTGCCACCGCTGGATGTCCCCAAGATGTCCCCAAGATGTCCCCAAGGTGCCACCCGCCGGGATGTCCTCGAGATGTCCCCGAATGTCGCTGGGATGTCCCCCAAGGTGTCACCACCAGGGTGTCCCTGGATGTCACCGGGGTGTCCCCAAGGTGTCCCCAAGGTGTCCCCAAGGTGCCACCACCAGGATGTCCCTGGATGTCACCGGGATGTCCTCAGGGTGTCCCCCAAGGTGTCCCCAAGGTGCCACCACCAGGATGTCCCTGGATGTCACCGAGTTATCACTGAGATGTCACCGGGATGTCCCTGGAATGTCACCGAGATGCCACCGAGATGCCGCCACCGCCAGGCCACTGCCGCGATGCCGCCACCGTGCCGCCACCGCCACCGTGCCGCCACCGTGCCGCCCCCGGGCTGTCCCCGGGCTGTCCCCGGGCTGTCCCCGGGCCGTCCCCGGGCTGTCCCCGGCTGTCCCCGGGCTGTCCCGGGCTGTCCCCGGGCTGTCCCCGGCTGTCCCCGGGCTGTCCCCGGCTGTCCCCGGCTGTCCCCGGGCTGTCCCCGCGCTGTCTCCGCGCTGTCACCGCCGTGCGACCCCTCCCCTTGCCCGCGCTAATAAAGGAGGGAGGACACGGGCTCGGTGTCACCTCTGTCACCCCCGCGTGTCCCCAGCCTGGGCACCCTCCTGGGGTGTCCCCAAAGTGACACAGGGGGTCCTTGGGGTGTCCCTGGGGGTGTCCCCTGTGGGGACCGGGGCTGGGTGTCCTTCCTGGGGTGTCCCCATGTGATGTCCCCGTGGGGGTGTCCCCGTGGGGTGTCCCCAAAATGGGGGCGGGTGCTCCTTGGGGTGTCCCTGTGGGTGTCACCGTGTGATGTCCCCATGGGGGTGTCCCCGTGGGTGTCCCCCGTGGGTTCCAGACACCGAGTGACCCCCCTGAGGTGTCCCCTGGGGTGTCCCTGGGGTGTCCCCCAGTGTGATGTCCCTGTGGGTGTCCCCGTGGGTGTCCCCCCTGTGATGTCCCCATGAGGTGTCCCTGTGGCTGTCCCCGTGTGATGTCCCCCATGGGGATGTCCCCTCTGTGATGTCCCCGTGGGGGTGTCCCCGCGGGTGTCCCTGTGATGTCCCCGTGGTGTCCCTGTGATGTCCCCGCGGGTGTCCCCTCAGCGATGTCCCTAGGGGTGTCCCTATGATGTCCCCGTGTTTGTCCCCCCTGCGATGTCCCCGTGGGGGTGTCCCCTCGGCCTGGGGTGTCCCCCGTGGTGTCCCTGTGATGTCCCCTCTGATGTCCCCCCTCCGTGCTGTCCCCAGGGGGTGGCGGTGCCATCTCCGTGCCCATCTATAGCCAAAACTTTCCCCGCTGGAAAAGGGGCGTGTCCCCCTCCGTGCCCCGCCCCCTCATGAATAATTAACACCCTCATTAGCGCCGTGACGCAGCCGCGCGGTGACGCCCGAACGCGCAGGAAGGAACGGACGGGAGCGGCCGCCGCCATGGTGGGCACCGGGAACCGAACCGGGAACCGAACCGGGAACCGAACCGGGAACGGGAACCGGGAGGGGAAGCGGGAACAGAACCGGGAGCGGAACCGGGAACGGCGGGGGATGCGCGGGCGGGGGATGCGCGGGGGGACCGGGCGGGGGGTCGCACCGGGGGCGGGGATGGCGCGGGAGGTCCCGGGAGCACCGGGCGGGCACCGGGCGGGCACCGGGCGCGGGCGGCCGCTCCATCCACCGGGGATGCCGCCGGTTCCCGGTGCCCATCCCGGTGCCCATCCCGGTGACCGCCGCTCCCTCCGCAGTGCGACTTCTCGGAGGAGCAGACCGCGGGTGAGTGACCGGAACCGGACACCGGGTACCGAGCACCGAGCACCGGGAGCGAGCAGCGGGCACCGGGCACGGCGGAGGAACCGCCCGGGCCGCTCCCGCCGCCGCCGCCGCCCCCGGCGCTTCCTGCGCGGCCTCGGGCGGGGCCTTCCCGGGGCAAAGTCCCCCGTTCGGACCGGGGGATGGGGGGGGACCGGGACCGGGGGGTACCGGGGCGGGGTGCGGCACCGGGGTGGGAATCGGGGACAGGAAACGGGACAGAACCGGGACAGGAACCGGGGCAGAACCGCGACAGAACCGGGATGGGAACCGGGACAGAACCGGGATGGGAACTGGGACAGGGACCAGGACAGGGACCGGGACGGGAACCGGGATGGGGAAACGGGACCGGAACGGGACCGGAACCGGGACCGGGGGGGTTCGGGCCCCTCCTGCGCAATTTGCCCTTATATGGGCATGGCGCGCGCCGGCCGCGCATTCCTGCGGGGCGGGGCCGCGGATTCCGGAGCGCTCCCGGTGCCCCGGGACCCCGCCGGGCTCCCCCCGGTCCGAACGGGACCCGCCGGGCTCCCCCCGCTCCGAACGGGACCCGCCGGGCACGGGCAGCATCCCCCGAGGGCGGCGGCCCCGCCTGCATCCCGGCCCGGGGTCGGGTTCCACCGGGAAACCGGATCGCACCGGGAACCGGATCCTACCAGGAACCGGATCTCACCGGAAACCGGATCGCACCGGGGAGCGAAACCCGACCGGGGCTCTGAGGGGTCCCGGGAATGCGGCTCTGGGTCTCGGTGGAACGAACCGGGGGTCCCGGTGGTGTTGTCGCAGGGGGTCCCGGTGGTCCCCGGTGCTGCTGAGACTGAAGGAGGGTCCCGGGGTGTTTGAGGTCCCTGAGGGTCCCGGTGGTCCCGGTGCCGTTGACACGGGGTGGGGTCCCGGTGCCCCGATGGTCCCGCACTGACCCGGGGGGGTCCCGGTGCCCCAGTAGTTCTGGCACTGACCCGGGGGGGTCCCGGTGCCCCAGTAGTTCTGGCACTGACCCAGGGAGGGTCCCGGTGGTCCCGGAGGAGGATCCCGATGGCCCCATACTGACCCACGGGGTCCCGGTGGTCCCGGGGGTCCCGTGGTGTCCCGGTGTTCCCGGTTGTTCCCGGTGCCCCGCCCTGACCCGGGGGTGGTTCCCGGGTTGTTCCCGATGATCCCGGGTTGTTCCCGGGTTGTTCCCGGGTTTGTTCCCGGTTTGTTCCTGGTGCCCGGCCCTGACCCGGGTTGTTCCCGGTGATCCCGTGGTGTCCCGGTGTTCCCGGGTTGTTCCGGGTGGTCCCGGGTTGTTCCCAGTGTTCCCGGGTTGTTCCCAGTGTTCCCGGTGATCCCGGCCCTGACCCCGGGGTCCCGGCAGAGTTCAAGGAGGCGTTCCAGCTGTTTGACCGGCCCTGACCCGGGGGTCTCGGGGGTGGGTGTCCCGGTGTTCCGGTGCCCGGCCCTGACCCGGGGGTGGGTGTCCCGGTTGTCCTGGTTGTTCCCGGTTTGTTCCCGGTGGTCCTGGCCCTGACCCTGGGGGTCCCGGGGATGTCCCAGTGTTCCCGGTTGTCCCGGTGTTCCCGGTGGTCCCGGCCCTGACCCGGGGGTCCCGGCAGAGTTCAAGGAGGCGTTCCAGCTGTTTGACTGGCCCTGACCCGGGGGTCCCGGGGGTGTCCCGAGGGGGTGTCCCAGTGGTCCCGGGGGGTGGTTCCCGGTGGTCCCGGTGTCCCACCCTGACCCCGGGGTCCCGGCAGAGTTCAAGGAGGCGTTCCAGCTGTTTGACCGCACCGGGGACGGGAAGATCCTGTACAGCCAGTGCGGGGACGTGATGAGGGCGCTGGGGCAGAACCCGACCAACGCCGAGGTCATGAAGGTGCTGGGGAACCCCAAGAGCGACGGTGAGCGGGGGGAACCCCAAAGAGACCCCCAAAGAGACCCCCAGACCCTCAGCACCAGTGAGACCCCAGCACTGAGACCCCTCCTCACCCCTGGGACCCCCAGACCCTCAGTGTCAGTGAGACCCCAGCACTGAGACCCCCCCAAACCCTCAGCACCAGTGAGACCCCAAAAATGAGACCCCCCCCTAACCCTCAGCATCTGTGTGACCCCCAGCACTGAGACCCCTTCTTACCTCTGAGACCCCTCCTCACCAATCCACCCCCAAATCCTGAGCACCAGTGAGACCCCAGACCCTCAGTGTCTCTGAGACCCCAGCACTGAGACCCCCCCAGACCCTCAGCACCAGTGAGACCCCAACACTGAGACCCCTCCTCACCCCCGGGACCCCCAAGACCCTCAGCACCAGTGAGACCCCAACACTGAGACCCCAAAAATGAGACCCCCCCCAAACCCTCAGCACCAGTGAGACCCCAACACTGAGACCCCTTCTTACCTCTGAGACTCCTCCTCACCCAACCCACCCCCAAATCCTGAGCACCAGTGAGACCCCAGACCTTCAGCACCAGTGAGACCCCAGCACTGAGACCCCTCCTCACCCCCAGGACCCCCAAAGAGACCCCCAGACCCTCAGCACCAGTGAGACCCCAACACTGAGACCCTCCCCCAAATCTCAGCACCAGTGAGACCCCAGCACTGAGACCCCAAAAATGAGACCCCCCTGAACCCTCAACATCAGTGAGACCCCAACACTGAGACCCTCCCTCACCCCCGAGACCCCCAGACCCTCAGCACCAGTGAGACCCCAAAAATGAGACCCCTCCTCACCCCCGGGACCCCCAGACCCTCAGCACCAGTGAGACCCCAACACTGAGACCCCCCCCAAATCTCAGAACCAGTGAGACCCCAGCACTGAGACCCCTCCTCACCCAACCCACCCCCAAATCCTGAGCACCAGTGAGACCCCAGACCCTCAGCATCTGTGAGACCCCAACACTGAGACCCCCCCCCCAGATCCTCAGCACCAGAGACCCCCACACCAAACCCTCAGCACCAGAGACCCCCACTCCAAATCCTCAGCACCAGTGACAGACCCCAACATTTAGACCCCCACCCACAAACCTTCAACACCAGAGACCCCCACCCCAAAACCCTCAGCACCAGAGACCAAACCCTCAACACCAATGAGACCCCCACCCACAAACCCTCAACACTGAGACCCCCACCCACAAAGCCTCAGCACCAGTGACAGACCCCAACACTGAGACCCCCCCCAAACCCTCAGCACCAGTGAGACCCCCACCCCCAAAACCCTCAACACCAGAGACCCCCACCCCAAAACCCTCAACACCAGTGAGACCCCCACCCCCAAAACCTCAATACCAGAGACCAAACCCTCAACACCAATGAGACCCCCACCCACAAACCCTCAACACTGAGACCCCCATCCCAAAACCCTCAACACCAGAGACCAAACCCTCAACGCCAATGAGACCCCCACCCACAAACCCTCAACAACCAGAGACCCCCACCCCAAAACCCCCCCGGGAAGCCCCCTCCTCACCACCCCCTGCCCCGCAGAGATGAACGTGAAGACGCTGAGCTTCGAGCAGTTCCTGCCCATGATGCAGACCATCGCCAAGAACAAGGACCAGGGCTGCTTCGAGGACTACGTGGAGGGGCTGCGGGTGTTCGACAAGGAGGGCAACGGCACCGTCATGGGCGCCGAGATCCGCCACGTGCTCGTCACCCTGGGTGAGCCCCGGGGCTGGGGGCCTCGGAAATGGGCTGGGGGCTCGAAAATGGGGCTGGGGGCATCAAAAAACTGGGGCTGGGGGCCTCAGAAATGGGGCTGGGGGCTCGAAAATGGGGCTGGGGGGCATCAAAAATGGGGCTGGGGACATCAAAAATGGGGCTGGGGACTCGAAAATGGGGCTGGGGACATCAAAAATGGGGCTGGGGGGCCTTGAAAATGGGGCTGGGGGCCTCGGAAATGGGGCTGGGGACATCAAAAATGGGGCTGGGGGCATCAAAAATGGGGCTGGGGACTCGAAAATGGGGCTGGGGACATCGGAAATGGGGCTGGGGGCATCAAAAATGGGGCTGGGGGGCTTGGAAATGGGGCTGGGGACATCAAAAATGGGGCTGGGGACATCGGAAATGGGGCTGGGGGGCTCGGGAATGGGGCTGGGGGCCTCGGGAATGGGGCTGGGGGCCTCGGGAATGGGGCTGGGGGCATCAAAAATGGGGGGTTTGGGGGGTCTGGGGGCCTCGGAAATGGGGGCTGGGGGGGCTGCAGGGGTCTGGGGACCTCAAAAATGGGGCTGGGGACCTTGAAAATGGGGCTGGGGGCCTCAAAATGGGGCTGGGGGCCTCGAAATGGGGCTGGGGACATCAAAAATGGGGGTCAGGGGGGGCTGCAGGCGTCTGGGGACCTCGGAAATGGGGCTGGGGGCCTCGGGAATGGGGCTGGGGGCCTCGGGAATGCTCCTGGAGGGGATTTGGGTGCCCTCAGGGGTCCCAAAGGTGCTGCCAGGTGGGTCTGGATGCCCTCAGGGGTCCCAAAGGTGCTACCAGGGGTACCCTGAGGGTCCCAAAGGTGCTCCCAGAGTGGGTCTGGGTACCCTGAGGGTTCCAAAGGTTCTGCCAGGGGAGGTGCTGAGGGTCCTGGAGGTACCTCAGGGGTCCCAAAGGTGCTGCCAGAGGGGAATTTGGGTACCCTGAGGGTCCCAAAGGTGCTGAGGTGGGTTTGGGTGCCCTCAGGGGTCCCAAAGGTGCTGCCAGGGTGGGTCTGGGTACCCTCAGGTGTCCCAGAGGTGCTGCCAGGGGTACCCTGAGGGTCCCAAAGGTGCTGCCAGGGTGGGTCTGGGTACCCTCAGGGGTCCCAAAGGTGCTGAGGTGGGTTTGGGTGCCCTCAGGGGGTCCCAAAGGTGCTGCCAGGGTGGGTTTGGGTACCCTCAGGTGTCCCACAGGTGCTCCTGGGGGGAGTTTGGGTACCCTGAGGGTCCTGGAGATGCTGCCAGGGGGGTTTGAGTGCCCTCAGGGGTCCCAGAGGTGCTGCCAGGGGTACCCTGAGGGTCCCAAAGGTGCTGCCAGGGTGGGTCTGGGGTACCCTCAGGTGTCCCAGAGTTGCTCAGGCGTGCCCAGCTGGCCCCATCTCAGGTTCCAAAGCCCCTCCCCAGCCCAGGACCCCCGAGTGCCCCCCAGGTGACCCCCCCAGGTGCCCCCCAGGTGAGAAGATGACGGAGGAGGAGGTGGAGCAGCTGGTGGCCGGGCACGAGGACAGCAACGGCTGCATCAACTACGAGGGTGAGGCCTGGGGGTCCCGGGGATTTGGGGAGGGGTCCCGGGGGGGTCCCAAGGGTGGGGGTCACCCGCACCCCAAGCCCTCCCTGACCATCATGTCTGTTCCTTCCCCCCAGCCTTTGTGAGACACATCTTGTCAGGGTGACGCCTTTGCAGGGGTAACGCCTCCCCCCCGAGCCCCCTCCTCAAATTTTAATTTTTCTTCGTTCCTTCCTTTTTATTTTTTTTCTCGTATTTTTTTTCCTTCCTCCTGCTGCGCCCTGGTGTCTTTTTTTTTTTTTTTTTTTAATATTTTCCAAAAAAAAAAAAGCAAAATAAAATTAATAAAAAATAAAAAAGGCTGCCTGGTCCCCAACCCTCGCATGCCCCTCTCTGCATGGAGCCCCCTGGGCTGGTTTTGGGGAGGGGGCTGCAGGAAGGAGCCCCCCCCTGCCCTCCCTTGGGGCTGCTGGGTCCTCCCTGAGCTCTTGAGCCGTTTTTTGACTTTTGGTTTTCCTGCCTCTCTGCGGGATTTGGGGTTGGGGAGGGGCTCAGAGACCCCTCCTCACATCCCCCTCCCCTATTTCTCTCCACAGAGCTGGTCCGGATGGTGCTGAGCGGATGAAGACCCCTCCCCATTATTTTGTACACCCCCTCCTCTTCATTATCTCATTATCTATCCCCCT
Organism: Setophaga petechia; assembly: GCA_024362935.1. Taxonomy (NCBI): domain Eukaryota; kingdom Metazoa; phylum Chordata; class Aves; order Passeriformes; family Parulidae; genus Setophaga; species Setophaga petechia. Next base: position 15,339 of record JANCRA010000324.1, read on the forward strand.
CCTCACTCAATTTTGTGCCTTTTCCCCTCATTTTTCTGTCACCCCTGAGCCCCCCTCCCCTCAGCCCCACCGGCTAAATTATTAATTATTGCTCCACAGCATCAAATAAATCAAAATAAAGAGCTCCAGAGTGGTCGTGGGTGCCCCCCTCCCCATTTTCAGACAGACCAGGCCTCTTCTTCCCGCCCCGGGGACTCGCAATTTTTCTTTTTATTGGTTTTTTAAAAAAAGAAACGAACAGAAAAAAAAAACCCAAAAAAAAAAAAAAAGGAAAATAAAACCAAAAAAAGGGATGAGGAAGAGGAGGAAGAGGAGGGGATTTTTTGGAGAGGGGGGAAATGCCCGTGTGCCAGGTGGGATCGGAGCTGTCTCATAAATAACCGGGGGGGAAACCCCCCGGGAGACCAAGACTTAAATAAAATCCGTAAAAAAATCCCAAAGCTGGAGGAAGGGGAGGAAGAGGAGGAGGAGGAGGAGGAGGAGGAAGGGTTGGGGAGGGTCCTTGGGGGGCCGGGGGTGGGCGGGGGGCGGCGGGCAGCGTCCTCCGGGCTGGGCTGGGCCGGGGGGGCTCACTGGGTGGGGGGCACGGGGGTGGGCACCGAGCTGGGGGTGGGCACCGAGAGGGGCTCCGGCTGCAGGGGGGGGCCTTGGTCTGGGGAGAGAACAGACAGAGGGGAGGGGGCGTCAGCACACGCACAAAAAGGGGCGGGGGGCACAGAGCACAGAGCAGCGCCGCCCACTTTGTCTATTCCCCTCCCTCCACGCACAAAATGAACAAAAAAGTCCCAAAATTTCCTCAAAAAATTTCCTAATATTTTCCTTAGAATTTTCCTCAAAAATTCCCCAAAATTTCCTCCAAAAATTTCCTAAAATTTTCCTTAGAATTTTCCTCAAAAATTCCCCAAAATTTCCTCAGAATTTCCTCAAAACTTCCTCAAAAAATCCCTAAAAAATTCCTCCAAATTTCCTCAAAAAAATTCCTCAAAATTTCCTCAAAACTTCCTCAAAATTTCCTCAGAATTTCCTCAAAAATTTCCTCAAAATTTCCTCAAAACTTCCCCCAAAAATTCCTCAAAATTTCCTCAAAAATTTCTTAACAATTTCCTCAGAATTTCCTCAAAAATTTTCCACTAAAGTTCCTCAAAAAAGCCCCCCAAAATTCCCCAAAATTTCCTCAAAAATTTCCCCAAAATTTCCTAAAAAAAATCCTCAAAAATTTCAAAAAAATTTCCTCAAAACTTCCTGAAAGATTTCCTCAAAAATTCCCACAGAACTTCCTCAAAAACTCCCTCAGAATTTCCTCAAAAAATCTCCTCAAAATTTCCTCCAAATTTCTTCAAAAATTTCCTCAAAACATCCTCAAAATTTTCCTAAAAATTTCCTCAGAATTTCCTCAAAACTTCCTGAAAGATTTCCTCAAAAATTCCCGCAGAACCTCCTCAAAAATTCCCTCAGAACTTCCTCAGAAAATCCCCCAAAAATTCCCCAAAATTTCCTCAAAAAATTCCTAAAAAATCCTTAAAAATACCTCAAAAATTTCCTCACAAAACCCCCCAAAAAATTTCCTCAAAAACTTCCTCAACCTTCCCCCGCCATGCACCCCCCGGACTCCTCACCTGCGACGAGGCCGGCGTTGGGAAGGAGGCTTCCCTGCACAGCGGCCGAGCCCCCCGAAAATTCCCTCAGAACTTCCTCAAAAAATCTCCTCAAAATTTCCTCCAAATTTCTTCAAAAATTTCCTCAAAACATCCTCAAAATTTTCCTAAAGATTTCCTCAGAATTTCCTCAAAACTTCCTGAAAGATTTCCTCAAAAATTCCCTCAGAACTTCCTCAAAAATTCCCTCAGAATTTCCTCAAAAAATCCCCCCAAAAAAATCCCCAAAATTTCCTAAAAAATCCTTAAAAATTCCTCAAAATATTCCTCAAAATTCCCAAAAAATTCCCTCAACATTTCCTTAAAAAATTCCCCAAAAATTTCCTCAACCTTCCCCCGCCATGCACCCCCCGGACTCCTCACCTGTGACGAGGCCGGCGTTGGGAAGGAGGCTTCCCTGCACGGCGGCCATGATGGCGGGGCTGTGCGCGGCGGCCGAGCCCCCCGAAAATTCCCTCAGAATTTCCTCAAAAAATCTCCTCAAAATTTCCTCCAAATTTCTTCCAAAATTTCCTCAAAACTTCCTCAAAATTTTCCTAAAGATTTCCTCAGAATTTCCTCAAAACTTCCTGAAAGATTTCCTCAAAAATTCCCTCAGAACTTCCTCAAAAATTCCCTCAGAACTTCCTCAGAAAATCCCCCCAAAATTCCCCAAAATTTCCTCAAAAAATTCCTAAAAAATCCTCAAAAATTCCCAAAAAATTCCCTCAAAATTTCCTCAACCTTCCCCCACCATGCACCCCCCGGACTCCTCACCTGCGACGAGGCCGGCGTTGGGAAGGAGGCTTCCCTGCACGGCGGCCACGATGGCGGGGCTGTGCGCGGCGGCCGAGCCCCCCGAGCCCCCCGAGCCCAGCGCGGCGGCGGCGGTGGCGGCGGCGGGGTGAGGGTGATGATGATGGTGGTGGTGGTGATGAAGATGGTGGTGGTGGGAAGGTGGCTGGGAGTTGGGGGGCAGCCCCCTCCCCATGCTGCTGCTGGTGGCGGCGGTGGTGGCCAGGGCACCCCCCCCATGCAGCGGGTTAGCGGGGAAGGGGTCGCCCATGGGTGGGGGGGGGTTAGCCATGCTGGTGGGGGGCACGGGGGGCACGGCCGGGGTGCAATTACCGGGCACGGAGGGGTGGCCGGTGCTGCCGGTGCTGCTGCCGGTGCCGCCGACGGGGAGGGTCCCCGGGAGGAGCTGCGAGGGCGGAGGAGGCGGCGGCTGCTGCTGCTGCCCGGGGAACGGCACCACCGGGGCTGCGGGGAGAGGGGACAGTGAGACCCCCGCCCTAATTAGCATTAATATGGGGGGTGGGACAGTGAGACCCCTGCCCTGGGAGAGTGAGACCCCCGCCCGTAATTAGCATTAATATGGGGGGCTGTAGGGAAAGGGGTGAGAGAGACCCCTGCCCTTAATTAGCCTTAATATGGGGGGCTGGGAGAGTGAGACCCCTGCCCTGGGAGAGTGAGACCCTCGGCCTCACTTAGCATTAATATGGGGAGCTGAGAGAGTGAGACCCTTTAATATGGGGGGCTGTAGGGAAAGGGGTGAGTGAGACCCCTGCCCTTAATTAGCCTTAATATGAGGGTCTGGGAGAGTGAGACCCCTGCCCTTATGGGGAGAGGGTCGTGTGACCCCCGGCCTTAATCAGCCTCAATATGGGGGGCTAGGACAGTGAGACCCCTGCCCTTATCCAGGCACCACTCAATGTGGGGAGAGCACCGTGAGACCCACACCCCAAACTCTGAGCATCAGTGAGACCCCCACCCCCAAACTCTGAGCACCATTGAGACCCCCATCCCCAAACCCTCACCACCAATGAGACGCCCACCCCCAAAACCCCCTCAGAAACCTCCCCTGCCACATCCCACTGCTGCCACCCGCCACCCCACCATTGCTTTGGGGACCCTCCCAGATTCCCCCAGCCCGCACCCACCGTGTGGCACAGCCGGGGTGGCTCCCAAGGGGTGCCACCCCCATTGCCCCAGGGACCCTCCCAACCCCATACCCACTGTGTGGCACAGCCTGGGGGGTGCCACCCCCACCCCGCCCATTGCTTTGGGGACCCTCCCAACCCCATACCCACTGTATAGCACAGCCTGGGGGGTGCCACCCCCACCCCGCCCATTGCTTTGGGGACCCTCCCAACCCCATACCCACTGTGTGGCACAGCCTGGGGGGTGCCACCCCTACTCCCCCCATTGCCCCCAGACCCCTCCACCCTGCACCCACCGTGTGGCACAGCCAGGGGGTGCCACCCCTACCCCCTCCCATTGCTCCCATTGCTTTGGGGACCCTCCCAACCCCACACCCACTGTGTGGCACAGCCTAGGGGTGCCACCCCCACGCCCCCCATTGCCCCCAGACCCCCACCCCACACCCACCGTGTGGCACAGCCGGGGCGGCTCCCGGGGGCACGGGCGGCTGCGGCGGGGGCGCGCCGGGCAGCGGGGGCTGCCCCACCATGGGCTCGGCGATGGCGGGGCCGGGCGGCGCCGCCAGCGGGTGCGCGGCGGGGGCCAGGGGGGCGCCGGCGGCGGGCAGGGGCTGCGCCCCGGGGGGCAGCGGGGGCGGCTGCTGCTGCTGCTGCTGCTGCAGGTGCTGGAAGTGCTGCTGCCGCGCCCGCATCTCCGCGTACTTGAGCTGCTCCATGTGGAACGCCTGGCGGTCGGCCAGCAGCTGCTGCCGCTGGTACTCCAGCTGCCAGGGGAGATAATGAGCAGGGGGGAAATGCAGGTGGTTTATGGGTGGGTTTTTGGAAATATTAAAATCAGAATTTTAATATTATAGTAATATTGAATATATATATATTATTATGAATTTTAATATTATAGTAATATTAAATATATATTATTATGCTAATATTTATATATATAATTTGAATATTATATATATACCTATAATATATATATAATATATATATTATATAAATTATATTAAAATTAGAATTTTAATATTATAGTAATATTAAATATACATATTATTATGAATTTTAATATTATAGTAATATTAAATATATATATTATTATGCTAATATTTATATATATAAATTGAATATTATATATATAATATCTATAATATATATTATAGATATAAAAAATGGAATATTATATGTGTTTGAAAATATGTTTAAAATTTGAATATTATATATAATACATATTATATAAATATAATATATATATATATATATATATATATATATATATATATATATATATATACATATATTTATAAAAATATATACAAATTATATATGTAATATATATTATATACATATATTTTATATATAATATTCTACACCATGCTGCCCCTGGTATTCCAGCTGCAAGGGGAAGGGAATAATGAGGAGGGGGGAAAATGCAGGTGGTTTATGGGTGGGTTCTTGGAAATATTAAAATTAGAATTTTAATATTATAGTAATATTAAATATATATATTATTATGCTAATATTTATATATAAAATTTGAATATTATATATATGATACCTATAATATATATATTATATATATAAAAAATGGAATATTATATGTGTTGGAAAATATGTTTAAAATTTTAATATTAGATATATAATATATATTATATAAATACTATGTATACTATAGATATAATATATATAATATATATTATATATATATTATATATATATAAACTATACGTATTATATATATAATACATATTATATATGTATATTATATATATAACATTCTACACCATGCTGCCCCTGGTACTCCAGCTGGGAGGGAAAGGGAATAATGAGGAGGGGGGAAAATGCAGGTGTTTTATGGGTGGGTTTTCACAAATATTAAAATTTGAGTATTGTATGTGTTGTGTTATAATTTGAATATTATATTAATATTTATATATTAAAATTAATATGTATAATTTTATATTAATTATAATATAATTTACCTTATATCAATATTTATTATATTAATAACTGTATATAATTATGTCACTATTATTAATTATTATATTAATATTATATATTAATATTATATATAAATATTATATTACTTATATATTAAGTAATATATAAGTATTACTTATATATACTTATAAGTATATATAAGTGTATTAGATATATATTATATATATATATTATTATATATTATATATAATATATATTTTTAATATATATTACTTATATATTAAAATTTTGACTATTATATGCGTTGTTAGAATTTGACTATTATATTCATATTCAATTATTATACATATAAAATCTGAATATATATATAATAGAAATAAAATCTGAATATATATATATATAAAATACGTATATATATATATGTATATAAAACAGGGGCGGTGCCACCCTCGGGGGATGGGGACAAACGGGGGCGGTGCCACCCTCGGGATGGGGACAAACGGGGCGGTGCCACCCTCGGGGATGGGGACAAACGGGGGCGGTGCCACCCTCGGGGATGGGGACAGACGGGGGCGGTGCCACCCTCGGGGGATGGGGACAGACGGGGCAGTGCCACCCTCGGGGATGGGGACAGACGGGGCGGTGCCACCCTCGGGGGACACTCACGGCCTCGCGCTCGCGGTCCATGATGGTCTCCAGCTCCTCGAAGTGCCTCAGTTTGATCTCCAGCTTCTTCATCTGCGTCTCCACCAGCAGAGCCACCAAGGACTTGATCTTGCGCTCCTCCACGGCTGCCAGGTGCTGCCAGGTGACAGTGACAGGGGTCAGGGGTGCCACAGTCCCTGTCCCTCTCCCTGTAGGATTCATTCCTCTCCCTATAGATTTCACTCACTCCCACAGTTCCTTATCCCCTCTCCCTATAGGATTCATTCCTCTCCCTATAGGACTCATCCATTCCTCACAGTCCTTGTCCCCTCTCCCTATAGGATTCATTCCTCTCCCTATAGATTTCACCCACTCCCACAGTTCCTTATCCCCTCTCCCTATAGGATTCAATATTCCCCTTCCTATAGATTTCACCCACTCCCCACAGTCCCTGTCCCCTCTCCCCACATCCCTGTCCCCTCTCCCTATAGGATTCAATATTCCACTTCCTATAGGATTCACCCATTCCCCACAGTCCTTGTCCCCTCTCCCTATAGGATTCAATATTCCACTTCCTATGGGACTCACTCACTCCTCATAGTTCTTGTTTCCTTTCCCTATAGGATTCATTCCTCTCCCTATAGGATTCACCCTCTCCCCATATCCCTGTCCCCCCTCCCTATAGGATTCAATATTCCACTTCCTATGGGACTCACTCACTCCTCATACTCCTTGTTCCTTCTCCCTATAGGATTAATTCCTCTCCCTATAGGATTCATTCCTCTCCCTATAGATTTCACTCACTCCCACAGTCCTTGTCCCCTCTCCCTATAGGATTCATTCCTCTCCCTATAGGATTCACCCACTCCCCACAGTCCCTGTCCCCTCTCCCTATAGGATTCAATATTCCACTTCCTATAGGACTCACTCACTCCTCATAGTCCTTGTTTCCTTCCCTATAGGATTCATTCCTCTCCCTATAGGATTCACCCTCTCCCCATATCCCTGTCCCCCCTCCCTATAGGATTCAATATTCCACTTCCTGTAGGATTCACCCATTCCCCACAGTCCTTATCCCCTCTCCCCACATCCCTGTCCCCTCTCCCTATAGGATTCAATATTCCACTTCCTATTGGATTCACCCATTCCCCACAGTCCTTATCCCCTCTCCCTAAAGGATTCAACATTCCACTTCCTATAGATTTCACCCACTCCCCACAGTCCCTGTCCCCTCTCTCTATAGGATTCATTCCTGTTCCTACGGGACTCACCCTCTCCTCATTGTCACCTGTCTCCACATCCCGATCCTCTCTCCATCCCCATATCCCCCCATCCCTGTCCCCATATCCCTGTCCCCTCTCCCTACAGATTTCACCCACTCCCACAGTTCCTTGTCCCCTCTCCCTACAGGATTCATTCCTCTCCCTATAGGATTCACCCTCTCCCCACATCCCTGTCCCCTCTCCCTCTAGGATTCATTCCTGTCCCTACAGATTTCACTCACTCCCACATTTCCTTATCCCCTCTCCCTGTAGGATTCATTCCTCTCCCTACAGGACTCCCTACACTCCCCACATCCCTGTCCCCTCTCCCTACAGGAGATTTTTAATCATGCTCACTTCACGACTCACTTTCTCTTTAATTATCCAACCCAAACTTGTGTCATTCCTATCAATAAATCCCCCCTCTAGCAAGACCCCATGGCTCCAAGCACCACCCCCTGAAGCTGACCATGAATTTAAGCTTCTCTGACCAATTTTCAAGCCCATCCCTGCTAGGAATCCCACTAATCCTCACCTCAGTAACATTCCCAGCTCTCCTACTATCATCCCTAGGACTAACCAACTCTCAACCCTCCAACTATGATTTATCAACCTAGTTACAAAACAATAATTCCCCCAGACAAAAAAGGACACAGATGAGCCCTAATTTTAACATCCCTCATCATCTTTCTCCTGCTCATTAACCTCCTAGGGCTGCTACCCTACACATTCACCCAACCACCCAACTACCCATAAACCTTCCCTCTCCATCTCTAACCCTTCCCCAGCCTTCCCTCTCCATCTCTAACTCTTCCCCAGCCTTCTCTCTCCATCTCTAACCCTTGCCCAGCCTTCCCTCTCCATCTCTAACCCTTGCCCAGCCTTCCCTCTCCATCTCTAACCCTTGCCCAGCCTTCCCTCTCCATCTCTAACCCTTCCCCAGCCTTCCCTCTCCATCTCTAAACCTTCCCCATCCTTCCCTCTCCATCTCTAAACCCTTCCCCAGCCTTCCCTCTCCATCTCTAACCCTTCCCCAGGCTGCTGAGCCCATCCCCACCTTGGCCTTGACGGCAGCAGCAGCCAGGGCGGCGGCGGCGGCCGTGGACAGGTTCCCCTCGCCGATGTCCCGCTCCACCTTGGCCTTGCGCTCGGCCTCGGGCTCCGAGGGCTCCTTGGGGGTCTCATCCGGCCCCTCCTTCACCTCCTTGTCCTTTTCAGGCTCTCCTGTAAGCGGGTGGGGCTGTGTTGGCAGTGCCACGAGGGGCTCGGTGCCCCCCTGTGGGTCTGTCCCAGTTTTCGCTCATCTGGCTCGTGATTGTCATTGAGGATCACTGAAGGGAAGATCCCACCCTGTCTGAAATCTCTGGTTTTGTAGGAGGAAGTTACACACACCAAAGGCCCCGAGAGCACAGTGCTTGGTTGTTGTTTTCACAGGGGGTGTGAAAGTTACTGTTTTCACAGGTGTTGTTTGATCTCACCGTGCCCTGAGATCAATCCACAAACCATCATGAAACCCGTTCGTAAGGATGGATTGTGACAGCCCCCCTCACAATTTCCAATAGAAAAAAAATCATAATCGTAATAAAAACCTCTGAGTTAGCTCAAGATTTTGAGATCTTCCCAACATAACAGGGGATGCTCAGCTGGACTGGACCAAAGGACTGCATCTCTACGTTTGGTAGCTCCATCCCCTTCCTTTCTCTCTCTCTTTTCTCTCTTTATCTTTTTCTCTCCTTTAATCCCTCTATCACATTTTGCTGTGGTTATTCAATAAAGGTGCATTTGTTTTGATTATCACTGCAAACCCTTCTTTTTGCTCCGTGAGACCAAATCCATGAACAATCACAAACCCCATTCATCAGGACGGATGGTGACACCCTCCTCAAAATTTCCAATACAGTTATCATAATAAAAACCTCTGAGTAAGCTCAAGATTGTGAGATCTTCCCAACATAACAGGGGATCCTCAGCTGGACTGGACCAAAGGACTTCATCTCTGTTTGGTAGCTCCATCCCCTTCCTTTCTCTCTCTCTTTTCTTCCTTTCTCTCTCTTTTTCTCTCCTTTAATCCCTCTATCACATTTTGCTGGACCAAAGGACTTTGCCTCTATGTTTGGTAGCTCTATCCCCCTTTTCTCTCTCTCTTTTCTCTCTTTTTCTCTCCCTTAATCCCTCTATCACATTTTGCTGTGTTTATTCAATAAAGGTGCATTTGTTTTGATTATCACTGCAAACCCCCTGTGCCATGTGGGTTCTTTTTGCACCCTGAGATCAAATCCACAAACCATCACAAACCTCGTTTGTAAGGACAGGTCCCTGCTCACCTGTGCTGTCCCCTCACCTGTGCTGTCACTGTCACCCTTGTCGGGCTCCTTCTCTCCCTCCACCTCCTTCCCCTTCTCCTCCTCCTTCTTGGGGGTTTCTCCAGCTTTCTCCTTGGGTTCCTCCTCGTTGGTGCCATCCCGGGGTTCCTGGGGAAGGATCAGCCCCGTGGGCACCCAAATCCTGCCCCGTTTGCCCCCCAGACCCCCTCCCCAAACCCCCAGACCCCTTTTACCTTCGGCTCCTTCTTCTCCTCAGCTGGCTGCGCCTCCGCCCGCGCCTCCTCGGCCCCGCTCTCCTCTGGGGACACAAACCTGGGCTCAGACCCGGGGCCACCATGCCCCAGACCCCCAGGAGTGGCTCAGACCCGGGGCCACCATCCCCCAGACCCCCATGAGCCCCTTCCCATCCCCTGCCTGGCCCCGACCCCCGTGCCATCATCCCCCAGCCCCCTGGGAGCTCAGACCCCAGTGCCATTGCCCCCAGACCCCCATGAGCCCCTGCCCAGCCCCAACCCTGGTGCCATCCCCCTCCAAGCCCCCATGACCCCCTCCCCAGCCTCCTGCCCAGCTCAGACCCTGGTACAATATCCCCCAGACCCCCCTGACAGCTCAGACCCGGTGCCACCATCCCCCAGACCCCTGGGAGCTCAGACCCCTGTTCCATCCCCCCCAGACCCCTGTGAGTGGCTCAGACCCGGTGCCATCATCCCCCAGCCCCCTATCCTCCTCCCCAGCCCCCCAACCCCTGTTCCATCACCCCCCCAGCCCCCAGACCCCGTCCCCAGCCCCCCAACCCCTGCTCCCATCCCTTTTCCCAGACCCCAGCCCCTGGTCGTGCTACCATCCCCTTCCCCAGCCCCCAGACCCCTCCCCGGCCCCCCTGACCCCTGTTCATTCCCCCTTCCCCAGCCCCCCATCACCCCTCCCCAGCCCCCCAACCCCTGTTCCATCTCCCCTCCCCAGCTCCCCAGCCCCCTGGCTCTGCTGCCACCCCCTCTCCAGACCCCCATCCCCCTCCCCAGCCCCCATCTCCCCCTCCCCAGCCCCCCGGTGGCCGCTCTGACCGATGCGCTCGGGCTCCTCGGAGGCGGTGCCGGCGATGCCGCTGCTCTCCAGCCCGAAGGCGGGGTCGGCCTTGCCCGTCACCTTGGCCGCCTCCTCCACCTTGCGCACGTGCGCCTCCACCAGCGCCGTGGGCACCTCCTCCTTCATCTTGGAGAACTCCTCTGCGGGCACCAATGCTCAGCGGGACCCCCACAGGGACCCCCGGAGCCCCTCCGAGCCGAGGGTGCAGCCCCCAGCCCCAAACAGCCCGTGGGGGGCTCGGTCTGACCCCTCCAGACTGGTTATGGAACGTTCTGGAAGGTTCATCCCATCCCCATGGGAGGTGCTGTATGTCCCCAGAGGGACCCCCGGAGCCCCCTGCCCCAAACAGCCCATGGGGGGCTTGGTCTGACCCCTCCAGGCTCATCCTGGCTGGTTATGGAATGTTCTGGAAGGCTCATCCCATCCCCATGGGAGGTGTTGTGTGTCCCCAGAGGGACCCCCAGAGCCCCCTGCCCCAAACACCCCATGGGGGGCTCAATCTGGCCCCTCCAGGCTGGTCCTGGCTGGTTATGGAATGTTCTGGAAGGCTCATCCCACTCCCCTGGAAGGTGTTGTGTGTCCCCAGAGGGACCCCCAGAGCCCCCAGCCCCACACACCCCATTAGGGGCTCAGCCCGACCCCTCCAGGCTCATCCTGGCTGGTTATGGAATGTTCTGGAAGGCTCATCCCACCCCCCCTGGCAGGTGTTCTATATTCCCAGAGGGACCCCCAGAGCCCCCTAGCCCCAAACAGCCCATGAGGAGCTCGGTCTGAGCCCTCCAGACTGGTTATGGAACGTTCTGGAAGGTTCATCCCATCCCCATGGGAGGTGCTGTGTGTCCCCAGAGGGGCCCCAAGAGCCCCCAGCCCCATACAGCCCATGGCGAGCTCGGTCTGAGTCCTACAGGTTGGCTATAGAACGTTCTGGAAGGCTCATCCCATCCCCATGGGAGGTGCTGTGTGTCCCCAGAGGGACCCCCGGAGCCCCCAGCCCCACACGCCCCATAGGGGGCTCATCCTGGCTGGTTATGGAATGTTCTGGAAGGCTCATCCCACCCCCCTGGAAGGTGTTGTGTGTCCCCAGAGGGACCCCCGGAGCCCCCAGCCCCAAACAGCCCATGGGGAGCTCGGTCTGAGCCCTACAGGTTGGCTATAGAACGTTCTGGAAGGCTCATCCCCTCCCCATGGGAGGTGCTGTGTGTCCCCAGAGGGACCCCCGGAGCCCCCTGCCCACCCTCCCTTACCCAGAGCGGACTTGGCTGCGGCCGAGGCCACGCGCGGATCCACCACGGAGGCCAGGAAGGCCACGGTGCTCATGACGGGGTTGCCCGACTGGCTGAAGGGGATGGGCTGGTAGGCCAGGGGGCCCAGGGAGGCCTCCGAGTCCTCCAGGTAGGGATCCTCGATGGGCAGGCGCAGGAAGTGCAGGATGCACTCGTCCTGCGTGCGGCTGCCCACGTGCTCCGACACCTTGTTCCAGTCGTCCTTGTACATCTCCAGGGCCTGGGGGGACAGGGGGCACAGGGGTCAGGCACACCTGGCCCTACATCCCCTGCCCCCACTTCCCTGTCCCACCCCTTGTCCCCATGTCCCCTGTCCCCATTTCCCTGTCCCCATATCCCTGTCTCACCCCTTGTCCCCATAGCCCCTCTCCCCACTTCCCTGTCCCATCCTTGTCCCCATAGCCCCTGTCCCCACTTACCTATCCTCAAATCCCCTGTCCCCATTTTCCCTGTCCCATCCCTTGTCCCCATTTCCCTGTCGCCATATCCCTGTCTCACCCCTTATCCCCACTTCCCTGTCCCCATGTCCCCTGTCCCTACATCCCCTGTCCCCACACACCTTGTCCTCATAGCCCCTGTCCTCACTCCCCTGTCTCACCCCTTGTCCCCACAGCCCCTGTCCCCATTTCCCTGTCCCATCCCCTATCCCCACATCCCCTGTTCCCATATCCTGTCTCCTCATCCTCTCTCCCCACATCCCCTGCTATCCCCACATCCCCTCAGGTCCCCACATCCCCTGCTATCCCCACATCCCCTGCTGTCCCCAAGTCCCCTGCTGTCCCCAGGTGTCCCCACACACCTCCAGCAGCAGCAGCGTCTCCTGCTCCGTCCACTCCCGTGTGGCGCTGGCGGCCGCTTTGCTCTGCAGGAGCAGAAAGACAACGAGTGAGGGGTTGAGGGGTACCCAGGGGGTACCCAGAGGGTGCCCACCCACCCAGAGGTGCCCACCCACCTTGGAGGGCACGTTCTTCTTGGTGTACATGTCGGTGCGGAGCCCGAAGTTCTGCATGTCCGCCGGCTTCTCCTTGCCCTTGTCGGGGAAGTTCAGCATCTGCTGCGAGGCCGAGCTGGGCTGCTGTGGGATGGGGGACAGGGGACACTGCTGGGCCGGGCCCGAGGGGCAGGACATCGCTCTGTGTGTGTCCCCTCCTCCCCTCCGGTGGCCCAGAGAAGCCTTTTTGTCACAGTGTGTGTCCGCATTCCCCCATCATGGTGTGTCCCCATCACGATGTGTCCGTGTCCACATCATGGTGTGTCCCCATCACGGTGTGTCCCCATCACGATGTGTCCCCATCATGGTGTGTCCCCATCACGATGTGTCCCCATCATGATGTGTCCCCATCATGATGTGCCCCCATCACGGTTTGTCCCCATCACGGTGTGTCCCTATCACGGTGTGTCCCCATCACGGTGTGCCCCCATCACGGTGTGTCCCCATCATGATGTGTCCCCATCACGGTTTGTCCCCATCATGGTTTGTCCCTATCATGGGGTGTCCCCATCACGGTGTGTCCCCATCACGGTGTGTCCGTGTCCCCATCACAGTGTGTCCCCATCACGGTGTGTCCCCATCGCGTCGCTGCTCCCCGGGAGGGGACAGGGTGGCATGCGAGGGGAGGAGGATGAGGAGGATGAGGAGGGAAGGAGCCTTCCTCGGCACAGCGGCACGCGGGGGGGCCACGGACCCCCAAGGAGCCGCCTACCAGCTCCGCCTTGCCCTTCACCGTCTCGCTGGCCACCAGCTCCTCCATCTCTTTGCTCTTGCGGCCCGTCTTGGCGTCGCCGCCGTCGCTCTGCCGGCCCTGAGGCACCACGGATCGAAGCTGTGCATCCCCCACCCCCCGCCCCGCCCCCGCGGGGCCCGGGGGGCGGCAGGGGGGGGTCGCGGCTGGGCGGGGCGGCCGCCCCCGGCACCCACCTGGGGCGTCTTGGGCTGCAGCGGCACCAGCCCCGAGGGCGTGTCGGCCAGCACGTGGAAGTGGGAGGTGGGCGGGGGGCCCATGGGCGTGGGCCGGCTCTCGGCGTCCACCTGGTAATTGATGAGACCCCACTGCTCCAGGAAGGCGTGGACCCTGCGGGGAGGGGGCACAGAGAACGCTGAGCAGTCTGTGACATGGTGACATTGACCACCCCTGTGACATTGACCACCCCTGTGCCATGGTGACATTGAGCACCCCTGTGCCATGGTGACACTGACCACCCCTGTGACATGGTGACACTGACCACCCCTGTGCCATGGTGACATTGACATTGACCACCCCTGTGACATTGACCACCCCTGTGCCATGGTGACATTGACCACCCCTGTGACGTGGTGACATTGAGCACCCCTGTGACATTGACCACCCCTGTGACACTGACCACCCCTGTGACATTGACCACCCCCGTGCCATGGTGACATTGAGGACCCCTATGACATGGTGACATTGAGCACCCCTGTGACACTGACCACCCCTGTGACACTGACCACCCCTGTGCCATGGTGACACTGACCACCCCTGTGACATTGACCACTCCTGTGCCATGGTGACATTGACATTGACCACCCCTGTGCCAGGGTGACACTGAGCACCCTGTGCCATGGCACTGGACAGCCATCGATGCCAGGGTGACATTGACCACCCCTGTGCCATGGTGACACTGACCACCCCTGCGCCATGGCACTGGGCAGCCACCAGTGCCAGGGTGACACTGAGCACCCCTGTGCCACAGGACTGGACAGCCACCAGTGCCAGGGTGACACTGAGCACCCTGTGACATGGTGACATGGACCACCCCTGTGCCATGGCACTGGGCAGCCATCGATGCCAGGTTTACACCCCTGTGCCATGGCACTGGCCATTGATGCCAGGGTGACACTAAGCACCCCTGTGCCAGGGTGACACTGACCACCCCTGTGCCATGGCACTGGGCAGCCATCACTGCCAGGGTGACACTGACCACCCTGTGACACAGGACTGGATACCCAGCAGTGCCAGGGTGACACTGACCACCCTGTGACATGGGACTGGACCCCCAGCAGTGCCAGGGTGCCACACCTTTGGTGAGGACCCCCCAACGCCACTGGCACCAGACTCCTGCCACTCCCATGGTGCCAAAATCGTCCCCCTGCCCCAGTGGCACCAGATCCCTGCCACACCTGGGGTGCCACACTGACCCCCTGCCACCTCCAGGGTGCCACACTGACCCTCCAGCAGCACTGAGGTGCCACACTGACCCTCCAGCAGCACCAGGGTGCCACACTGACCCCCAGCCCCACAAGCACAGCCCCTGGCACCATGTAGGTACCAAACTAAACCCTAAACACCAGATTCACCAGACCCCTGGCAGCACTGGGGTGCCACACTGACCCCCAGCCCCACCAGCACCAGACCCCTGGCACCATCTGGGTGCCAAACCAACTCCCAAACCCCAGGGTCTCCAGACCCCTGGCACCATCTGGGTGCCAAACCAACTCCCAAACCCCAGGGTCTCCAGACCCCTGGCACCATCTGGGTGCCAAACCAACCCCCAAACCCCAGGATCTCCAGACCCCTGGCAGCACCAGGGTGCCACGGTGACCCTCAGCACCACCAGCATCGGACCCCTGGCACCATCTGGGTACCAAACCAACCCCCAAACCCCAGGGTCTCCAGCCCCCTGGCAATACCAGGGTGCCAAACCAACCCCCAAACCCCAGGGTCTCCAGCCCCCTGGCAATACCAGGGTACCAAACCAACCCCCAAACCCCAGAATCTCCAGACCCCTGGCACCATCTGGGTACCAAACCAACCCCCAAATCCCACAATCTCCAGCCCCCTGGCAGCACCAGGGTGCCAAACCAACCCCCAAACCCCAAGATCTCCAGACCCCTGGCAATACCAGGGTGCCAAACCAACCCCCAAACCCCAGGATCTCCAGACCCCTGGCAGCACTAGGGTGTCACGGTGACCCTCAGCACCACCAGCATCGGACCCCTGGCACCATCTGGGTACCAAACCAACCCCCAAACCCCAGGGTCTCCAGACCCCTGGCAATACCAGGGTGCCAAACCAACCCCCAAACCCCAGGGTCTCCAGCCCCCTGGCAGCAGCAGGGTGCCAAACCAACCCCCAAACCCCAGGGTCTCCAGCCCCCTGGCAATACCAGGGTGCCAAACCAACACCCAAACCCCAGCATCTCCAGCCCCCTGGCAGCACCAGGGTGCCAAACCAACCCCCAAACCCCAGCATCTCCAGCCCCCTGGCACCAGGTGGGTACCAAAACCCCCAAACCCCAGGGTCTCCAGCCCCCTGGCAGCAGCAGGGGGTGCCAGCCCAGCTGCCAGCTGGACCCACCGCATGATGGCACAGACATCCCCGGCCAGGTTCCTCCTGCAGGCCGTGGAGGTCAGGTACTCCTGCGGGTTCAGCCGGTACGTGTCGATCATGAAGTTCCTGTATGCCAGGTATCTGCGGGGGGCACGGGGGGCTCAGCACCGGGCACGGGGGGCTCAGCACCGGGCACGGCCCCGGGGGGTGTGGGTGGGCACGGAGGGGGGGGTTTGGCCTCACATTTCGGGGGTCTTGGATTTGTTTTTGCCGTTGAAGAACTCGGGCAGGGCGCGGCGCTCGATGGCGTGGACGCTGCGGGAGGAGAGGCTTGGGGAGGGCTCTGGGAGCAGCATCCTCATCCTCAGGGGATGAAGGGCAGCCCGGGAGGCCTCGGCTGTACCTGTTGTAGTCGAACCAGGCGGCGTAGCTGGGGATGATGATGTGGTGGGTCTGCTCTGTCACGTTGTCCTCGTGCAGGTCGGGGTTCTTGGCCTGCTCCCCTTTGCTGCCCGTGCCGTTCTCCTCCTCGTCCTGCCCCGCACAGCAGCACCCCGTGGGCAAAGGGACCCCCTGGGTGCCCTTCATCATCCTCACCCACATCACTGAGTGCCCTTCATCATCCTCACCCACAGCAGGATGAGGTAAAGGGACCCCTTTGAGTGCCCTTCATCATCCTCACCCACACCAGGATGACGCAAAGGGATCCCCTTGGGTGCCCTTCATCATCCTCACCCACATCATTGAGTGCCCTTCATCATCCTCACCCACACCAGGATGAGGTAAAGGGACCCCTTTGAGTGTCCTTCATCATCCTCACCCACATCATTGAGTGCCCTTCATCATCCTCACCCACAGCAGGATGAGGTAAAGGGACCCCTTTGAGTGTCCTTCATCATCCTCACCCACAGCAGGATGAGACCAAGGAACCTCCTTGAGTGCCCTTCATCATCCTCACCCAACCAGGATGAGGCAAAGGGACCCCTTAGAGTGCCCTTCATCATCCTCACCCACAGCAGGATGAGGCAAAGGGACCCCTTAGAGTGCCCTTCATCATCCTCACCCACATCGAGTGCCCTTCATCATTCTCACCCCCAGCAGGATGAAGCAAAGGGACCCCTTAGAGTGCCCTTCATCATCCTCACCCAACCAGGATGAGGCAAAGGGACCCCCTTTGAGTGTCCTTCATCATCCTCACCCACAGCAGGATGAGGCAAAGGGATCCCCTTGGGTGCCCTTCATCATCCTCACCACAGCAGGATGAGGTAAAGGGACCCCCTTTGAGTGTCCTTCATCATCCTCACCACAGCAGGATGAGGCCAAGGGACCCCCTTTGAGTGCCCTTCATCATCCTCGACCCCCTTGAGCACCCTTCATCATCCTCACCCACAGCAAGGTGAGACCAAGGGATCCCCTTCTTCATCCTCACCCACATCAGGATGAAGCAAAGGGACCCCCTTGAGTGCCCTTCATCATCCTGGACCCCCTTGAGCGCCCTTCATCATCCTCACCACACCAGGATGACACCAAGGGCCACTCCAGGGGTGAGAGGAATAGCAGAAAAATCATTTTTGTACCCAAAAACGAGTGACAAGCAATGAGAGAGGAGCTGGTGACCACCACCACCACCCTGCCCGGGCTCACCTTGCCAGCTGTCTCCATGCTCTCATCTTCCTGCTCATCTGCAAGGGAGGGCAGGGGTGGGTGGGTTTGGGCAGTGCCAGCCCGGGGGTCCCTCTGGGGGTCCCTCTGGGGGTCCCTCTGGGGGTCCCTCGGGGGCTCTGCTGTGGCTGCTCACACTCACCCAGGTCTGTCATGGTGCCTCCCTTGACTGGCGCCGACTCCGAGTCCTTCTTGGTGTTGACTGTGGGGGCAAAGCTGTGCTGAGCCCCCCGGGCACCCCAGGGTGGGCAGGGGGTGGCCGTGCCCCCCACACTGACCTGTTTTGGGCAGGGTCACCTCCTCCACGTTGGGCACAGGGGAGGGCTCATCCATGTCCTTGGTCAGGTCCTCCTGCTCCTCCTCGCGGTGCCCACGCTTGGATTTGTTATAGGGGGTGGAGGGGCTGCCAAGGGAGAGACCCCCATCACTGCTGACCCCAGACCCACCCCCAGAGCCCCCAGACCCCTCAAACCCCCCCAGACCCCCCAAACCCCGCGCTTGGATTTGTTATAGGGGGTGGAGGGGCTGCCAAGGGAGAAACCCCCATCACCGCTGACCCCAGACCCACCCCCAGAGCCCCCAGACCCCTCAAACCCCCCACACCTCCCAAACCCCCCCCAGATCCCCCAAAACCCCCCCAGACCCCCCAAACCCCCCAGACCCCCCAAAACCCCCCAGACCCCCAAAACCCCCCCAGACCTCCCAGACCCCCCCAGACCCCCCAAACCCCCCGGACCCCTCAAACGCCCCCAGACCCCCCCAAACCCTCCAGACCCCCCAAAACGCCCCAGACCCCCAAAACCCCCAGACCCCTCAAATTCCCCCAGACCCCTCAAATCCCCCCAGACCCCTCAAACCCCCCAGACCCCCCAAACCCCCCAGACCCCACAAACCCCCCCAAACCCCCCCAGACCCCCCCAGCTCACCCCTTCTTTGCATTCTTCTTCTTGGCCTCGGGGGTGGGCGAGGGAGAGGGCGAGCGCTTCCTCTTCTTGTAGTTCCCCCCTTTCTTATCCCGCCGGTCTGAGTCGGGGCTGTTCACCTGGGGGGCACCGTGGGGGTCCAGCTGAGCGTGCCGAGACCCCCAAGACCCCTCCCCAAACGGCTCTGAGCTGCTTCTGACCTCATCTGTCAACGTCTTGGCCGAGATCTTCTTCCTGCGGGTCACGGCGCTCTTCTCGTCGCTCACCTCGTAATCCTCCTCGTTCATCCACTCGTTGAAGGTGTCCGTGTCCAGGATCCACTTGGCATGGACCTGCAGGGCACGGGAGAAGGCTCAGGGAAAGAAGGGGAGCTCCAGGTGACCCCCAGTTGGGACCCAGCACATCCCTCTGACTGTCCTGAGCAGCCCAGACCCTGCCAGGGGGCTCAGAGACCCTGGCACAGAGCCCAAAATGCCCCTGTGGGTTTGATTACCAACCTTGTATGAACACCAGCAAGCCACAACAGTTTAAACAGAATATTAGTGAAGTTATCACAGGGTGAATTATGTATTTTGGGATTTTGGTACAGGGGGGTTATGGAGGCAAGATGGAGGGAACTGGGTGTGCCCAGCCTTCCTCCTTCTTCTTCTTGGCCTCCATCTTCTGTGGTGATGTTGGCACTTATTGGTTTAGAGTAGAAGTTCACTGTCTCACACAGGTGATGGGTATTGGGGAGTAATTGTAAACATTACACATGTAGTTTGTACTATAAAGACACAACACCACCCTGGGGCAGGCAGAGTGCCTGTGGCTGCCCTGCTGAGCAGATCTCTGCTGGGCAAAAAGAAAATTTTTTAGAAAAGAATTAATAAACAACCTTGAGACCGAGAGATGAAGAGCTCTGACTCCTTCTTTAAGCGCCAGGCTGGGAAAAGAGACTTTGGAATTTTTCTGGGGGTCACTCTGACAAACAAATGATCCCGACAAAGGGGGGCTCCAGGTGACCCCTGTCGGGACCCAGCACATCCCTCTGGCTGTCCTGAGCAGCCCAGACCCTGCCAGGGGGCTCAGAGACCCTGGCACGGAGCCCAAAATGCCCCTGTGGGTTTGATTATGACCCGTGGAGCAAATTACCAACCTTCTATGAAGACCAGCAAGCCACAAGAGTTTAAGTAGAATATTAGTGAAGTTATCACAGGGTGGAAAAGTAAATTTTAGGGTTTTTGGTATGGGGGGTCAGGAGGCAAGATGGAGGGAACTGGGTGTGCCCAGCCTTTCTCCTTCTTCTTCTTGGCCTCCATCTCCTGTGGTGATGGTGGCACTTGGGATTAGTTTAGAGTGGAAGCTCAGTGTCTAACACAGGTGATGGGTATTGGAAAATTATTGTAAATAAAGTACAGGTAGCTTTCAGTATAAAAAACTAACACCACCCCAAGGGCTGGAAACAATTCCAGCTTTGTGTGAGGAGTTACAAGCCACAAGGGTTTGAGTAGAACGATAGTGAATTTATCACTGGGTGAAAATGTAGAATTTTGGGAATTTAGAACGGGGGTTCAAGAGGCAAGATGGAGGAATCTGGGCATGTCCTGTCCTTGTTCTTGGCCTCCATCTTCTGTGGTGATGTTGGCACTTGGGGATTGGTTTAGAGTAGAAGCTCACTGTCTAACACAGGTGATGGGTATTGGAAAATTATTGTAAATATTGTACACATAGTTTTTAGTATAAAAAACCAACAACACCTCAAGGGCTGGTAACAATTGCCAGCTTTTGGAAACAATTCCAGCTTTGTGTAAGGAGTTACAAGCCACAAGAGTTTGAGTAAAATGATAGCGAATTAATCACTGGGTGAAAATGTAGAATTTTGGGGATTTTGGGGGTGTCCAGCCTTTCTCCTTCTTGGCCTCCATTTTCTGCTGTGATGGTGGCACTTTGGGATTGGTTTAGAGTAGAAGCTCAGTGTCTAACACAGGTGAGGGTATTGGGAAGCTTATGGTATATAAACTTCCCAATACCTATATTTACCATAATATTCCCAACAAACCATATATAAAATATATATGGTTTATTGGGAATATTATGGTAAATAAAATACACATAATTTTTAGTATAAAGACCTCACACCACCCCGGGGACAGGCAGAGCGGCTGGAACTATTCTGCTGAGCTGACCTCGGCAGGGCAGGAGAAAAACTTTTATAGATAAGATAAAATAAACAACATTAAGACTGAGAAATGAACAGCTCTGACTCCTTCTTTAAGTGCAGGGTGGGAAAAGAGATTTGGAACTTTTCTGGGGGTCACTCTGACAAATTAATGATCCTGACACCCCCCAAACCCGGGGGTCCCCCCCTTGGTACCTTGCGTGGCTTCTCCGGGGTCGGGGGATCCTCCACGGACGCCTCGATCTCGCTGGCCGGGATCCAGGTGTCATAACTGGGGAGGGGGCACACAGGGTGAGATTTGGGGGGGTCACAGGGGGTCCCCGAAATGCTGAAGCCCCCCTGCACTGCTCACCTGTCGGGGTAGTAGCCCCAGTGCAGCAGCACCTGCTTGTCGCGCTTCATGACGGGCCGGACCCACTCCTCTGCGGGACACACGGACAGGGGGGCTGAGCGGGGAGCCTGGGGGGCTCCAGCACTCTGGGCACCCCAAAATCCCCCTCCTGTACCCCTGGGCCTCCCACGGCACCCCAAAATCCCCCTCCTGTACCCCTGGAGCACCCTGTGGGACCTCAAAATCCCCCTCCTGTACCAATGGGCCTCCCATGGCACCCCAAAAACTTCATCTTGTACTCCTGGAGCCCCCCATGACGCCCCAAAAATCCCCTCCTGCACCCCTGGAGCCCCCTGTGGCACCCCAAAAATCCCCCTCCTGTACCCCTGGGCCTCCCGTGGCACCCCAAAAACCTCATCCTGCACCCCTGGAGCCCCCCGTGGCACCCCAAAAATCCCCCTCCTGTACCCCTGGGCCTCCCGTGGGACCTCAAAACCTCATCCTGCATCCCTGGAGCCCCCCATGGCACCCCAAAAACTTCATCTTGTACTCCTGGAGCCCCCCGTGGCACCCCAAAAACCCCCTCCTGCACCCCTGGAGCCCCTCATGATCCCCCAAACCCCCCTCCTGCACCATTGGACCCCCAAACCCCCCAAAACCCCTGCTTCTGCACCCCTGGAGCCCCCCACAACCCTCCAGAGCCCCTTGTGACCCCCCAAACTCCCATCCTGCAAGCCCCCTATGACTGCCCAGAGACCCCCATGACCCCCCAAAAACCCCTTCCTGCACCCCTGGAGCCCCCCATGATCCCCCCCAAACCCCCTCCTGCACCCTTGGAGACCCCACAACCCGCCAGAGCCCCCTGGGACCCCCTGGGACCCCCAAAACGGCCCCCTCCTGCACCCCTTGGACCCCCCAAACCCCTGCTCCTGCACCCCTTGGAGCCCCCCACAACCCTCCAGAGCCCCCTGTGACCCGCTGGAGCCCCCTGAGACCCCCCAAACCCCCTGTCCTGCACCCCTGGAGCCCCCCACAACCCTCAGAGCCCCCTGTGACCCCCCAGTGACCCCCCAAACCCCCCTATTGCACCCACCCTCCTCCAGGTTCCCGGGCACGGGGCACACGATGTGCGACGCGTTGCTCTTGTCCTCGGTGACCGTGCCCTGTGACACCCAGGGGACAAAGCCAGGGTTAAACACTGCCATGAACCCCCTTCCCCGTGCCCCCCTGTGCCCCCCAGCTGGCACTGCCACCCACCTGGTGCCTCTTGACAATATCCTTGAGCTTGCCCAGCAGCTTGGGCTCGATCTCCTGGTGCAGGAAGATGTTGGGCCGAGCCAGGCAGTTGTTCTGGGCAAAGAGGGAAATTGTGATTAAAGCTGTGAATTGAGGAGTGGGAGGGACGTGAGGAGGGGGTCCCGGGGGTGTGGATTTTGGGGGTTTTGGGGTTCCCACCTGCACCAGGGATTTCTCGATGGTCATGAACATCTCCACGTTGCGGTCCATGCGCGAGGGATTCTGGAAATCGAAACGCCGCCTTATTGGAAGAAAAGAGCGACTCTCATGAAAGCCACAGCTCAGGTCTCCTCCTCAGCACCCCCCAAAATTTCGGGGGGAATTTGGGGGGATTTAGGGAGGGGAGGGGGAGTGGGACACGTGTCTGAACCCCATCAGGGTCCACAGTGACAAAGGGGGGGGACACGTCCCAGCGCGTTTGCTCTGGAGGTGACAAACCCACAACCACCCCCAGCCCTGGGACCCCCACCCTAGGGATCCCCCACCCCAGGGACCCCCCCAGGACCCCGAGGGGTGCAGGTGGGTGCTGCTCACCATCCTTGGTCGCTCTTGAATTTATAGGCGGCTGCCAGGATGTGGCACAGGGCTCCCCCCGCCTTGAAATCCAGGAAGCATTTGATCTGGAAGGGGACAGGGGTCAGGGGTCAGGGGTCAGGGGACAGGCACAGCTCCTCCCCGGGGTGTCATCCCCATGTCTAAGTGCCATCCCCTTGTTGGGGTGACATGCCCTTGTCTGGGTGCCATCCCTTGTTGGGGTGACATGCCCTCATAGGGTGCCATCCCCACATTTAAGTGACATGCCCTTGTTTGGGTGCCATCCCCTTGCTGGGGTGGGTGACATGTTTAGGTGACATCCCCATGTCTGAGTGACATCCCCATGCCTACGTGCCATCCCCATGTCTGGGTGACATCCCCGTATCTGGGTGCCATCCCTTTGTCTTGGTGCCATCCCCATGTTTAAGTGACATGCCCTTGTTTGGGTGCCATCCTCTTGTTGGGGTGGGTGACATGTTTAGGTGACATCCCCATGCCTAGGTGACATCCCCATATCTGGGTGCCATCCCTTTGTCTTGGTGCCATCCCCATGTCTAAGTGCCATCCCCTTGTTGGGGTAACATGCCCTCGTCTGGGTGCCATCCCTTGTTGGGGTGACACGTTTAGGTGACTTCCCCATGTCTGGGTGCCATCCCCACGTCTGGGTGCCATCCCTTGTTGGGGTGACATGCCCTCATAGAGTGCCATCCCCTTATTGGGGTGCCATCCCCATGTTTAAGTGACATGCCCTTGTCTGGGTGCCATCTCCACATTTAGGTGACATCCCCACGTCTGAGTGACACCCAACTGTTGGGGTGTCATCCCCATGTCTGGGTGCCAACCCCTCATAGGGTGCCATCCCCTTGCTAGGATGACATCCACTTGTTGAGGTGCCATCCCCATGTTTAGGTGCCATCTCCATGTCTGGGTGCCATCCCATCCCCGTGTTGGGGTGATATCCCCATATTTAGGTGCCATCCCCATGCCTAAGTGCCATCCCCTTATTGGGGTGCCATCCTCATGTTTAGGTGACTTTCCCATGTCTGAGTGACACCCAATTGTTGGGGTGCCACCTCCTTTTTGGGGTGACATCCCCATATTTAGATGACATCCCCATGCCCAGGTGCCATCCCCTAGTCTGGGTGCCATCCCCTTGTCTGGGTGCCATCCCCTTGTCTGGGTGCCATCTCTTTTTTGGGGTGACATCCCCATGCCCAGGTGCCATCCCCTTGTCTGGGTGCCATCCCCATGTCTGGATGTCACCCTCTCACAGGGTGCCATACCCTAACTAGGGTGACATCCCCTTGTCCTCTGGGGCAGTGTCCCCTTGGGACTCTGTCCCTGCTGGGCCCTGTCCCTGTGTGGAGACATTGTCCCCAGGTCCTTTGGGGCTGTCCTGGTGTCCTTTGGGCAGTGTCCCCTTGGGATTCTGTCCCTGTGCAGGGACACTGTCCCCAGTTCCTTTGGGGCTGTCCTGGTGTCCTTTGGGCAGTGTCTCCTTGGGATTCTGTCCCTGCCATGCTCTGTCCCTGCCTGGGGACATTGTCTCCTGCTCCTTGGGGACAGTTCCCAGCAGGACGGTGTCCCAGGGTTCCTGGCACTGTCCCCAGCACTCCAGGCCATGTCCCTGACCAGGACACTGTCCCTGGCTGCTGTCCATGGTCACCTGCTGTCCCCAAAGCCACCTGAATGCTGAATGGTGTCACCAGGGCCATGGCCCTGAGGCTTTGGGAGCTGTCCCTGCTCAGGGTCGTGTCCAGGGCTGTCCCCAGGTATTGGGGTGCTGTCCCTGCTCAGAGCTTTGTCCTCAGCTCTTTGGGGACACTGGGGACACTGTCCCCCTTTCTCTGGGGCACTGTCCCCACTCAGGACCTTGTCCCTGGTCATCACTGTCCTTGTCCCCTTTTCACTGGGGCTCTGCCCCAAGCTTTGGGGTGCATTTTTGGGGTGCTGTCCCCATTCAGGCCTTGTCCCCACCTCACTGTGACCCCGTCCCTGAGTGCTGTCCCCAAATCCTGGGGCTCTGTCCCTGAGTGCTCAGATGCTGTCCCTGGCTATTGGGGTGCTGTCCCTGCTCAGGATCGTGTCCCCAGGGCTGTCCCTGGATATTGGGGTGCTGTCCCTGCTCAGGGCTGTGTCCCCAGGGCTGTCCCTGGATATTGGGGTGCTGTCCCCACTCAGGGTTTTGTCCCCTGTCCTTTGGGGTCTTTTTTGGGGGCTCTGGGGCCTCGTTCCCACTGAGCTTTGTCCCCAGGTTTTTGGGGTGCTGCCTGTGGGTCACTGGGGCTTTGTCCCAGGGTCACTGGGATCTGTCCCCAGGCCTTTAGGGCACTGTCCCTGCTCCTCAGGGCCATGTCCCCAAATCCCTGGGGCTCTGTCCCTGGGTATTGGGGTGCTGTCCCCAGGTCTTTGGGCTCTGCCCCTGCTCAGGGTCCTGTCCCTGCTCCTCAGGGCCATGTCCCCAAATCCCTGGGGCTCTGTCCCTGGGCATTGAGGGGACATCCCGAATACTGGGACACCATCCCTGGATACTGGGGCGCTGTCCCCAATCTGCACTTTGTCCCCTCTTCTTTGGGGCTCCTCCTGGGTCCCTCCAGGACCCCATCCCAGGGCCATCCCCACACCTCTGGGCCACTGTCCCTGCTCTGAGCCCTTGTCCCTGGTCACCAGGGCCATGTCCCCTGCTCTGAGCCTTGTCCCTGCCACGTCCCCAGCCCTGTGAGCTGCTGTCCCCACATCTTTGGGGTGCTCTCCCCAACCTGGGCTTTGTCCCCCATTTTTGGGGGTTCTTCCCCAGCTCACCCCGGATCCACGAGGGTCCATCCCCACAATTTCGGGGCACTGCCCCTGCTCTGAACCTTGTCCCTGCTCACCAGGGCCATGTCCCCAACCCTGTGGGGTCCTGTCCCCACATCTTTGGGGCTCTCTCTTCAATCTGGGCTTTGTCCCCCATTTTTGGGGGTTCTTCCCCAGCTCACCCCGGATCCACGAGGGTCCATCCCCACAATTTTGGGGCACTGTCCCCTCTCTGAGCCTTGTCCCTGCCCATCAGGGCCATGTCCCCAGCTCTGAACCTTGTCCCTGCTCACCAGGGTCATGTCCCCAACCCTGTGGGGTCCTGTCCCCACATCTTTGGGGCTCTCTCTTCAATCTGGGCTTTGTCCCCCGTTTCTTGGGCTCTTCCCCGGATCCACGAGGGTCCATCCCCGCACCCTCTGCTCTGAGCCTTGTCCCTGCCATGTCCCCAGCCCTGTGAGCTGCTGTCCCCCCTTTTTTGGGGTGCTCTCCCCAACCTGGGCTTTGTCCCCCATTTTGGGGGGCTCTCCCCCACCTCACCCCACAACCACGAGGTTCCATCCCCAGTCCCCCCGCCCTGATCCTCGCCCCCATCTCCCCGCGTGTCCCCCCACCCGCCCCGAGGGGTCCCGGCCGCGTTGTCCCCGCGTCCCCCCGCGGCTCTCACCGGCAGCTTGGTGAGGGGCGCGTTGCTGACGTGCTTGCCGAACACCTCCTCCTGGAACTGCAGCAGCTGCACCACCAGGCTCGACAGCGATTTGTTGGTGGGGGGCTCTGCCTGGATGTACTGCGGGGCCGGGGGCTCAGCGCGGCCGCCGCGGCCGCTGAGGGGAGGGGGGGGCGCGATGGCGGCGGCGGAGCCGTGACAGGCCGGGCCCGGCGTGGCGGCGGCGGGCGGGGGCGGCGGCGCCGCGATTCCGCGGACTTACCTTCTTGTAGTTCTTGCCGAGCCACAGCCGCACGTTGTCGAACTGGCTGACGGTGTCCGAGGCCTCGTAGTACTTGACGTTGGGGCCGCCGTCCTTCTTCCGCACCGCCATCTTGAGCGGGCCGGGCCGCGCCGCCGCCTCCGCCCGCCACTGCCGCCCCCTGCCGGCCCCGCGCCGCCACTGCCGCGCCCGCCGCCGCCGCCTCCGCTCGCTGTCGCCGATCCCGCTGTCCCCGGCCCCGCTGTTCCCGCTGTCCCCGCTCCCGGTCGCTGTCCCCGCTCGCTGTTACAGCCCCGCCGCCCCCTTTGGTGCCCTCCCGTCCCCGCACAGCCGCTCCCGCCGCGGCCGCTGCCGCCCCCTGGCGGTGCCGCTCCCGCACTGCCGCTCCCGCCCGGTTTTACCGGTCCCGGTCGCTGTTCCCGCTCCCACCCGGTGCTACCGGCCCCGGTCGTTGTTCCCGCTCCCGCACCGCCACCCCCGATCGTTGTTCGCGACCCCGATCGTTGTTCGCGACCCCGATCGCGGTTCCCGGCCCCGTTGTACCGCCCGCCGGTCCCGCCGCGCCCGCCACCGCCTCCTGCTGGTCCCGCTCCCGCCGTTCCCGCCGACCCCGCCGTTCCCCGGGCGCTGTTCCCGGCTCCGGGCGTTGCTCCGGGCCCCGAGCCCCCGCTCCACCGCCCGTTGTTGGTCCCGCTGCCCGTTACCGGCCCCGCCGCCCGCAAGTCCAACAAGAACACACGACAAGGAGAAATGGGTTCAGATCTCAGGAAATTGGGTTTAGACGGGAGATTGGGAGGAAATTCCTCCCTGGGAGGGTGC
This sequence comes from Setophaga petechia, assembly GCA_024362935.1. NCBI lineage: Eukaryota > Metazoa > Chordata > Aves > Passeriformes > Parulidae > Setophaga > Setophaga petechia. Next base: position 43,185 of record JANCRA010000324.1, read on the forward strand.
GGAATGGATTTCGCAGAGCTGCCGTGGCTCTCCCGTCCCTGGAGGTGTTTCAGGCCGGGTTGGACGGGGTTTGGAGCAGCCCGGGACGGGGGAAGGCGGGCTGGAAAGGGATGGGCACCGGAGGGAGCACCGGAACGGCGCCGGGCACCGGGAATTCAGCACCAGGCCGGGCAGCGGGCACTAAACACCAAACTGGGCACTGAGCACCGGGCCGGGTACCGGGCATTGAGCACCAAACCGGGCACTGAGCACCGGGCCGGGTACCGGGCATTGAGCACTGGACACCGGGCATTGAGCACTGAGCACCGGGCACTGGACACCGGGTCTTGAGCACCAAGCCGGACACCGGGCATCGGGCACCGGACATTGAGCACCAAGCCGGGCACCGAGCACTGAACCACGAGCACCGGGCACCGGACACTGAGCACCAAACCGGGCATTGAGCACCGAGCACCGAACCACGAGCACCAAGCCGAGCACCGGGCACCGGACATTGAGCACCAAACCGGGCATTCAGACCGAGCACCGGGCACCGAACACCGGGTACCGGGCGGGGCGGGGCCGGGAGCCGCGGCAGGGCCGGGTCTATCCGGAGCGCGGCGCTCAGAGGCGCGAGAGTCACGGTGGCCGAGTGGTTAAGGCGTTGGACTCGAAATCCAATGGGGTTTCCCCGCACAGGTTCGAATCCTGTCCGTGACGCCACGCTCTCTTTTGCCGGTGGGGGACACACGCGGGAGCTCTCCCGGTAACGGCGAGCTGTACACCTCCGGTACCGGCTCTTTTAACGGCGGGAACAGCGGGGAAGAAACAGCCACAGCCTCCGGTATCGGTTGTTTTAACGGCAGGAGCATCACAGATTCCCCAAGCCTCGGTACCGGCTCGTTTAACAGCGGGAATGACACAGCCTCAGCCTCCGGTACCGGCTCTTTTAACGGCAGGAGCATCACAGTTCCCCCAGCCAAGCCCCGGTACCGGCTGGTTTAACAGCGGGACGACACAGCCTCAGCCTCCGGTACCGGCTTTTTTAACGGCGGGAGCATCACAGTTCCCCCCGCCAAGCTCCGGTACCGGCTCCTTTAACGGCAGGAACATCACGGATTCCCCAAGCCCCGGTACCGGCTCTTTTAGGGGCGGGAAGACACAGCCTCAGCCTCCGGTACCGGCTTTTTTAACGGGGGTAACCATAGAGATCCTCGCTCGGTTACCGGCTCTTAACGGCGGCAGCAGCGGGCAGAACATGCGCTCTGCCTCCGGTACCGGCTCCTTTAACGGCGGGAGGATCGGGGGGTCCCCAAGCTCCGGTACCGGCTCTTTTAGGGTTGGGAATAATGCGGAACCCCCCCTAATTTAACTCTTTTTGGGGTGGGGACCCCCCACTCCAGTACTGGCTCTTTTTGGGGTGGGAATAATGGGGAGCCCCTTTAATCCGGCTCTTTTAGGGGTGGGAGCAGCAGGGACCCCCCAGTCCCAGTCCCAGCTCCTTTAGGGGTGGGGACCCCCCATTCCCAGCCCTTTTTGGGGTGGGGACCCGCAGTCCCAGCTCTTTTAGGGGTGGGGACCCCCCAGTCCCAATCCCAGCTCTTTTAGGGGTGGGGACCCCCAGTCCCAGCTCATTTAGGGGTGGGGACCCCCCAGTTCCATCTCTTTTTGGGGTGGGGACCCCCCAATCCCAATCCCAGCTCTTTTAGGGGTGGGAACAGTGAGGACCCCCCAGTCCCATCTCTTTTTGGGGTGGAGACCCCCCAGTCCCAGCCCTTTTTGGAGTGGGGACCCCCCAATCCCAGTCCCATCTCTTTTAGGGGTGGGAACAGTGGGGACCCCCCTTTATGATCTTTTTTAGGGAACCCCACTCTGGTTTTTCTCTCTCTCAAGGGGAACAGGTCCATCCTTTTTTGGGGAGCACATTTGGGGGGCTCCAGGGCAGGGGGAACCCCCCATTCCCTCCCAAGAGTGAAATTTATTAATCCCCAAATCCCCCCCGGATCCCAAACTCGCCCATTTTTACCCCAAGAATGAGCCCCCCCGACACGAGGAGGGTTTTGGGGTGCAGGAGGAGCCCCCCAAAACGGGGATAAAGCAACCAGAATTCTGTTTATTGATCACTTCAATCCCTGCCTCCCGCCGGATCTGCCGGGAGGAGAAACAATGGTAAAAAAAAAAAAAGAAATAAATGCAAATAAATTAAATTAAATTCCCAACGAGTCCCAGGCCAGAGGTGCCTGCCCACGGTTACTTGGAAAATCAAAATAAAAAGGGAGAGTAAAAAAAAGTAAGAAAAAGAGGGAGAATAAAAAGGTCAAAAAGAAAAAAATGAAGTACAAAATAAAAATAAAAATAAAAATACAGAACCACAATCACGAGTGTCTGGAAAAATAACAGCAAAGGTGGAGAGAGCAGAGCCAAACACGGACTGGGAGGAGGTGGGAGATGATCCTGGGGTCAGGGAATGGGACATGCACAAAAGGGGGGGACAGGGGGGTCCCCAAGGCCAAGGAGGCCTCACTGCAGGGTTGGTGACACTGGGGACACCACGGGGTTGGGGACACCAGGCCAGGTGGGAATTGCAGAGAGGAGATGGAGCCTGCAGGGTTTGGGGGACCCCCGAGGGGTCTGGAGCCCCCATTCCCCTCTCTTGGAATGGGGAGAGCTGAGGTGGGTTTGTAACGGGTCCAATCCAGGAGGGAACCCCAAAATTCTGAGTCCAGGGAACCCCAAAAATCAGAGTTCAGGGAGCCCCAAAATTCCGAGTCCAGGAAATCCCAAAATTCTGAGTCCAGGGAGCCCCAAAAATCAGAGCTCAGGGAACCCCAAAAATCCAAATCCAGGGAACCCCAAAATTCCGAGTCCAGGGAACCCCTGCTGTCCTGATGAGGAATTTTTTCAGATCTCCAGATTTTCATGCTGTGAAGGAAAATCACAAACCCTAAAAATCCAAGTTGGAGAAACCGCCTCTGTCCTGAGGTGGTGGAACCGTTGATTTTTTTCTGATCTTCTTCACGTCATGAGCAAAAATCACAACCCCAAAATCCCAAATCCAGGGAAACCCCTGCTATCCCAAGATGGATTTTTTCATATCTGCTCCATGCTATGAGTGAAAATCACAAACCCTAAAAGTCCAGGAAACCCCTGCCACCCCTAGGTGGATTTTTCTCAGATTTCCACGCCATGAGCAAAAATCACAATCCCAAAAACCCAACTCCATAAAACCCCACTGTCCCCAGTTGGATTTCTCTTGGATCTCCACACCATGACTGAAAATCACAACCCCAAAATCCCAAATCCAGAAAACCCCCACTGTCTCAAGTTGGATTATTTTCAGATCTCCTGCATGGCATTAATGAAAATCATGAACCCTAAAAACCCAAATCCAGAAAATTCCCTCCATCCCAAGGTGGATTTCTCTCAGATCTCCACCATGCCATGAGGGAAAAATCCAACTCCACAAAACCCCCAGTGTCCCAAGTTGGATTTTTTTCACATCTCCTCCATGAGCAAGAATCACAACCCCAAAATCCCAACTCCAGAAAACCCCTGCTGTCCCTAGATGAATTTCTCTTAGATCTCCTCCATTCCATGAGGGGAAAATCCAAGTCCAGCAAACCCTCGGTGCCCCAAGTTGGATTTTCTTCACATCTCCTCCATGAGCAAGAATCACAACCCCAAAATCCCAACTCCAGAAAAATCCCAACTCCAGAAAACCCCTGCTGTCCCTAGATGAATTTCTCTCAGATCTCCTCCATGGCATAAAGGAAAAATCCAAGTCCAGAAAATCCCCTCCATCCCAAGGTGGATTTTTCTCAGATCTCCTCCATTGCATGAGGGAAAAATCCAAGTCCAGAAAACCCCCTCCATCCCAAGGTGAATTTCTCTCCACCACACCATGAGGGAAAAATCCAACTCCACAAAACCCCCAGCGTCTCAAGTTGGATTTTTTTTGGATCTCAACCTCATGACCAAAAATCACACCCTCAAAAAACCCCCACCTCCACAAACCCCTTTCCACCCCAAGGCTGTTTTCCTCTCATATCTCCTCCACTCCGTGAGCGAAAATCATGACGAGGCCTGGCTCCAGCACCATGTCCTCTCCCATGTGCTGGTTCTCGCAGGCCATCACCACCACGGCCTGCTTGCCGGGGATGCGTTTGGCCACGTAATTCTCGTAATATCTGCGGTTCATCTGCCTGGTCTCCAGCGTGGCCAGCCCCTGGGGCCAGTTGCGCTCGTGGGCGTTCTCGATGAGCTCGTTGGTGATGGAGGCCGGGCAGCCGCTCTCCACCAGCGAGCGCTTGATGACGGCCTGCAGCACGGCGTCGGGCGTGGAGATCATGCCGCCCCAGCGCGTCACCCGCGCCGGCTGCAGCGAGTTCACCCACCTGGGGGGCACAGCGGCGTCAGGGGTGGCGGTTTGGGGGGGGATTGTGGGGGTTTGGGGTGGGTTTGTGGGGGTTCAGCCAGCTGGAGACACATACAGGGGTCGGGGATGGGGGTTTGGGGGGGGTTTGTGGGGGTTTGGGGTGGGTTTGTGGTGGGTTTGGGGTGGGTTTGTGGGGTTTTGGGGAGGGTTTGTGGGGGTTTGGGGTGGGTTTGTGGGGGTTTGGGGTGGGTTTGTGGGGGTTCACCCACCTGGGGGGGGCACAGCGGGGTCAGGGATGGGGGTTTGGGGGGGGTCTGGGGTGGGTTTGTGGGGGTTCAGCCAGCTGGAGACACATACAGGGGTCAGGGATGGGGGTTTGGGGTGGGTTTGTGGGGGTTTGGGGTGGGTTTGTGGGGGTTCACACACCTGAGGGGGCACAGCGGGGTCAGGGATGGCGGTTTGGGGTGGGTTTGTGGGGTTTTGGGGTGGGTTTGTGGGGGTTTGGGGTGGGTTTGTGGGGGTCTGGGGTGGGTTTGTGGGGGTTCAGCCAGCTGGAGACACATACAGGGGTCAGGGATGGGGGTTTGGGGTGGGTTTGTGGGGGTTTGGGGTGGGTTTGTGGGGGTTTGGGGTGGGTTTGTGGGGTTCACCCACCTGGGGGGGCACAGCGGCGTCAGGGGTGGCGGTTTGGGGGGGGTTTGTGGGGGTTTGGGGTGGGTTTGGGGTGGGTTTGTGGGGGTTTGGGGTGGGTTTGTGGGGGTTCACACACCTGAGGGGGCATAATGGGGTCAGGGATGGCGGTTTGGGGGGGGTTTGTGGGGTTTGGGGTGGGTTTGTGGGGGTTTGGGGTGGGATTGTGGGGGTTCACCCACCTGGGGGGCACAGCGGCGTCAGGGATGGGGGTTTGGGGTGGGTTTGTGGGGGTTCAGCCAGCTGGGGGGGCACAGTGGCGTCAGGGATGGCGGTTTGGGGTGGGTTTGTGGGGGTTTGGGGTGGGTTTGTGGGGGTTTGGGGAGGGTTTGTGGGGGTTTGGGGTGGGTTTGTGGTGGGTTTGGGGTGGGTTTGTGGGGTTTTGGGGAGGGTTTGTGGGGGTTTGGGGTGGGTTTGTGGGGGTTTGGGGAGGGTTTGTGGGGGTTCAGACAGGTAGGGGGGCATAATGGGGTCAGGGATGGGGTTTTGGGGTGGGTTTGTGGGGGTTTAGGGGGGGTTTGTGGGGTTTTGGGGTGGGTTTGTGGGGGTTCACCCACCTAGGGGGGCACAGCGGGGTCAGGGATTGTGGAATTGGGGAGATTCACCCACCTTAGGGGTCAGGGATGGGGGTTTGGGGTGGGTTTGTGGGGATTTGGGGTGGGTTTGTGGGGATTTGGGGTGGGTTTGTGGGGGTTTGGGGGGGGGTTTGTGGGGTTTTGGGGGGGGTTTGTGGGGTTTTGGGGGGGGTTTGTGGGGGTTTGGGGTGGGTTTGTGGGGGTTTGGGGTGGGTTTGTGGGGGTTTGGGGTGGGTTTGTGGGGGTTTGGGGTGGGTTTGTGGGGGTTTTGGGGGGGGTTTGTGGGGTTTTGGGGTGGGTTTGTGGGGGTTCACACACCTAGGGGGGCACAGCGGGGTCAGGGATTGTGGAACTGGGGAGGTTCATCCACCTTAGGGGTCAGGGATGGGGGTTTGGGGTGGGTTTGTGGGGGTTCAGCCAGCTCAGGACACTCAGAGGGGACAGGGTTGTGGTGGGATCATTGAATTTCCCTTAAAAGCTACTAATTTCCCTCAAAAATCAACAAATTTCCCTCAAAAATTGATGAATTTCCCTCAAAAATCGATGAATTTCCTGCAAAAACTGATGAATTTCCCTCAGAAAATTACCAATTTCCCCCAAAAACCAATAAAAATCCCTCAAAAATCAACGAATTTTCCTCCAAAATTGATGAATTTCCCTCAAAAATTGATGAATTTCCCTCAGAAAATTATCAATTTCCCTCAAAAAACAACAAAAATCCCTCAAAATTTGATGAATTTTCCTCAAAAATTGATGAATTTCCCTCAGAAAATTACCAATTTCCCTCAAAAAACAACAAAAATCCCTCAAAAAATCAACGAATTTCCCTCAAAAATCAATTAATTTCCCTCAAAAACAACAAATTTCCCTCAAAACCCCCCGGATGCCCCTCACTCACTCCAGGATCTCGTTGTACTCGATGGTCTCCTCCAGGTTCTGCAGGTTGGGGTTGACGCTGCGGATCGCCCTCATGTAGGCCTTGAGCAGCTGGATGTCCCTCTTCTGCCAAGGTAGGGAAAAAATGGGATTTAGAATGAGAATTATCCCTTTTTCCCCCCTTTTTGTGAGGATTTTGGTGTCCAAGCACCAAAAAATTTCCCTTTTTTTCTCATTTTTTGGTGCCTAACAACCCAAACCTACCCGTGTTTTCCCCCTTTTTTTTTAATCTTACAAAGATAAAAAATACAAACATAAAGATAAAAAAAACCTTTGAATTAAGACCTTAAAACTTATTAGAACAATAAATAATAACTACTACCAGATTTAACTTACATCCTTGAAATAAATCACATCTTTTACAACATAAATATTACTGCAGAGCCACACTCAAACCATTGCTTCCCTCGGCACATTTTTTCCTGGTTTTGGAGGGATTTTTTTCTGGATTTTGGCATTTCTGGAGTCCCCACAGAGCCACATTCAGCCCACACCTTCTCCTCAACACATTTCATCCTGTTTTTTTGGGATTTTATTTTCTTGGATTTTGGGATTTCTGGAGTCCCTGGTGCAGGCCAACCAACCCCTGCAGAGCCACACTCAAATCACTGCTCCCCTCAGCACATTTTTTCTGGGTTTTTTGGGATTTTTGGGGGGATTTTTTGGGATTTCTAGAGCCTCCAGCATGGCCCAGCCTAATCCCACAGAGCCACATTCAACTCACACCTCCCCACAGCCTTTTTTTGGGGATTTTTTGGGGATTTTGGGGATTTCTGCAGTCCCCAGCGTGGCACAGCCCAATCCTACAGAACCACCCCTTCTCCCCCATTTTTTTGGGGGGGATTTTGGTTCCCAACACCCCAAACCTGCCCTTCCAGGTGCCCACCTGCCCTTTTTTGGGATTTTCTGGGGGATTTTGGGGATTTCTGCAGTCCCCAGTGTGGCCCAGCCCAATCCTACAGAACCACACCTTCTCCCCCATATTTTTTCGGGGGGATTTTGGTTCCAAACACCCCAAACCTGCCCTTCCAGGTGCCCACCTGCTCAACCAGCCCCATCCCACAGACACCTCCCCACAGCCTTTTTTTGTGTGATTTTTGGGATTTCTGCAGTCCCCAGTGTGGCCCAGCCCAATCCTACAGAACCACCCCTTCTCCCCCATTTTTTTGGGGGGGATTTTGGTTCCCAACACCCCAAACCTGCCCTTCCAGGTGCCCACCTGCCCTTTTTTGGGATTTTCTGGGGGATTTTGGGGATTTCTGCAGTCCCCAGTGTGGCCCAGCCCAATCCTACAGAACCACACCTTCTCCCCCATTTTTTTGGGGGGGATTTTGGTTCCAAACACCCCAAACCTGCCCTTCCAGGTGCCCACCTGCTCAACCAGCCCCATCCCACAGACACCTCCCCACAGCCTTTTTTTGTGTGATTTTTGGGATTTCTGCAGTCCCCAGTGTGGCCCAGCCCAATCCTACAGAACCACCCCCTTCTCCCCCATTTTTTTGGGGGGGATTTTGGTTCCTAACACCCCAAACCTGCCCTTCCAGGTGCCCACCTGCCCTTTTTTGGGATTTTCTGGGGGATTTTGGGGATTTCTGCAGTCCCCAGTGTGGCCCAGCCCAATCCTACAGAACCACACCTTCTCCCCCATTTTTTTGGGGGGGATTTTGGTTCCCAACACCCCAAACCTGCCCTTCCAGGTGCCCACCTGCTCAGCCAGCTGGTGCTTGTGCTCAGCTGAGGTTTTCTCCAGCTCTGCAATCCTCGTCTGCTGCTGCTGCACCACCGAGCGCAGGTGCTTGATGCAGTTGTGGTTGGGCAGCTCGTCCTTGGGCATCTCCAACCTGCCAGGAGCAGGGAAAAAAAGGTGGAGGCACCAATTTAGGGGGATTTACACCTTCCAGAGGTAATTCAGGTGTGGAAAGGCTCTGAGTGTCAGGTTGGAGGAGGATTTGGGGGATAAATGGGTTTTTTTTCTGCTTTGCTGCCTTCCTGAGGAGTGCTAAAGCCTGACAGATCTTTCCAGGAGGAAATTGCTGCTGAGGTCCAACATGAACCTCTCCTGGAGGTGTCCCATCCCAGGGCCCATCCTGTGCCCGTTCCATGGCCATCCCATGTCCACCCCCATGCCAATGTCCATCCCAGGGCCATTCCTTTGGCCATTCCATGATCATCCTGTATCCATCCCGTGTCCATCCCAGTGCTTGGCCCATGTCCATCCCCACCCTGTGTCCATTCCAGTGCCCATCCCATGTCTGTGCCCATCCCATGTCCATCCCCACCCCATGGCCATCCCAGTGCCCATTCCTGTGCCCATCCCATCCCTACCCCATGTCCATCCCAGTGCCCACCCCATGTCCATCCCCATTCTGTGTCCATCCCATGCCCATACTGTGACCATCCCAGTGCCCATCTCACGCCCACCCCATCCCCATCCCAGGTTCAATCCTTGTGCCCATCCAGGTCCATTCCTGTGCCCATACCATGCCCATCCCCGTCCCATGTCCATGTCCATCCCCACCCCATCCCCACCCCGTGTCCATCTCAGTGCCCATCCTGTGCCCATCCCCATCCCATGTCCATCCCAATGCCCATCCCAGGTCCATTCCTGTGCCCATCCCATGCCCACCCCATGTCCATCCCAATGCCCATCCTTGTGCCCATCCCAGGTCCATCCCAGTGCCCATCCCATGTCCATCCCAATGCCCATCCTAGGTCTATTCCTGTGCTCATACCACGCCCATCCCTGCCCCATGTCCATCCCAATGCCCATCCTTGTGCCCATCCCAGGTCCATCCCAGTGCCCATCCCAGTGCCCATCCCATGTCCATCCCAATGCCCACCCTAGGTCCATTCCTGTGCTCATACCACGCCCATCCCCATGCTGTGTCCATCCCAATGCCCATCCTTGTGCCCATCCCAGGTCCATCCCAGTGCCCATCCCATGCCCACCCCAATGCCCATCCTTGTGCCCATCCCAGGTCCATTCCTGTGCCCACCCGATCCCTGCCCCATGTCCATCCCAATGCCCATCCTTGTGCCCATCCCAGGTCCATCCCAGTGCCCATCCCATGCTTACCCCATGCCCATCCCATGTCCATCCCAATGCCCATCCTAGGTCCATTCCTGTGCTCATACCATGCCCATCCCCACCCTGTGTCCATCCCAATGCCCATCCCAGGTCTATTCCTGTGCCCACCCCATCCCTACCCCGTGTCCATCCCAATGCCCATCCTTGTGCCCATCCCAGGTCCATTCCTGTGCCCATACCATGCCCATCTCCATCTCATGTCCATGTCCATCCCAATGCCCATCCTTGTGCCCATCCTAGGTCCATCCCAGTGCCCATCCCATGCCCACCCCGTGTCCATCCCAATGCCCATCCCTGTGCCCATCCAGGTCCATTCCTGTGCTCATACCATGTCCATCCCCACCCCGTGTCCATCCCAATGCCAGATGGGCTCCCTGTGCCCATCCAGGTCCATTCCTGTGCCCACCCCACGTCCATCCCCGCCCGGTGCCCGCCCTCACCCGCATCCCTGCTCGCAGGTGACGGGGCGCTTGGGGTTGTGCTCGCAGTCGTTGAGGTGAGCCATGAGGTTGTCGAGGCGCACCACGGCCGTGCAGCCGAAGACGGCGTTGTCGCAGGTGATCTGCAGCTTGGACAGCATGTTCCGCATGATCCGCGGCACCGGGCGCAGGTGGGCCACCGTCACCACGCTGCGGTCCACGGGGCACGTCTGCTGCTGCGAGAACCACTGCGTGATGCAGGCATTGCAGAAGGCGTGCTCGCAGTGCGGGGCCTGCGGGGAACCGACACGGTTGGGCTGGGGAAACCTCCTGGGATGGGGTCGGGAAATCTCCCAGATTGTCGAGGTCAAGATGGACTTGATGTCCAAGAGAGCCCTGAGTGCCACCTCTGCTGGTTCAGCTGTGGGATTGATCATGGGATTGATCATGGGATTGATCATGGGATTGATCATGGGATCAATCACAGGATTGCTCTTGGAACCATTCATGGGATCGATCATGGGATTATTCATGGAATGGCTGGAGTGGGGAAACCTCCCAGGACATCGAGGCCAAGATGGACTTGATGTCCAAGAGAGCCCTGAGTGCCACCTGTGCTCCTTCAGTCATGGGATTGATCATGGAGTCACTCCATAGAATGGTTCCATGGGATCACTCCATAGAATGGTTCCATGGCATCAGTCATGGAATGGTTGGGCTGGGGAAACCTCCCAGGACATCGAGGTTGGGCTGGGACTGATCTCCAGGAGAGCCCTGAGTGCCACCTGTGCTCCTTCAGTCATGGGATCCATCATGGGATCATTCTTGGGATCAATCATGGGATGGTTGAGTTGGGAAAACCTCCCAGGACATCGAGGTTGGGCTGGGACTGATCTCCAGGAGAGCCCTGAGACCGATCTCTGCTCCTTCAGTCATGGGATCCATCATGGGAACATTCTTGGGATCAATCATGGGATGGTTGAGTTGGGAAAACCTCCCAGGACATCGAGGTTGGGCTGGGACTGATCTCCAGGAGAGCTCTGAGTGCCACCTGTGCTCCTTCAGTCATGGGATCCATCATGGGATCACTCCATAGAATGGTTCCATGGGATCACTCCACAGAATGGTTGGGTTGGTGAAACCTCCCAGGGCATTGAGGCCAAGATGGGCTCAATCTCCAGGAGAGCTCTGAGTGCCACCTCTGCTCCTTCAGTCATGGGATCAATCATGGGATCATTCATGGAATGGTTGGGTGGGAAAACCCGAGGCCAAGATGGGCTCAATCTCCAGCAGAGCCCTGAGTGCCACCTCTGCTCCTTCAGTCATGGGATTGATGATGGGATCATTCCATAGAAGGGTTGGGCTGGGGGAAAGCCTCCCAGGACATTGAGGCCAAGATGGGCTCAATCTCCAGGAGAGCTCTGAGTGCCACCTGTGCTCCTTCAGTCATGGGATCCATCATGGGATCACTCCATAGAATGGTTCCATGGGATCATTCCATAGAATGGTTCCATGGGATCATTCCATAGAAGGGTTGGGCTGGGGAAACCTCCCAGGACATCGAGGCCAAGATGAACTCAATCTCCAGGAAAGCCCTGAGTGCCACCTCTGCTCCTTCAGTCATGGGATCAATCATGGGATCATTCATGGAATGGTTGGGTTGGGAAAACCCGAGGCCAAGATGGGCTCAATCCCCAGGAGAGCCCTGAGTGCCACCTGTGCTCCTTCAGTCATGGGATTGATCATGGGATCATTCCATAGAATGGTTCCATGGGATCACTCCATAGAATGGTTCCATGGGATCATTCCATAGAAGGGTTGGGTTGGGGAAACCTCCCAGGACATCGAGGCCAAGATGGGCTCAATCTCCAGGAGAGCTCTGAGTGCCACCTCTGCTCCTTCAGTCATGGGATTGATCATGGGGTCAATCATGGGATTACTCTTGGAACCACTCATGGGATCAATCATGGGATCATTCATGGAATGGTTGGGATGGAGAAACCTCCTGGGATGGGGTCGGGAAATCTCCCAGATTGTTGAGGTCGAGATGGACTTGATGTCCAGGAGAGCCCTGAGTGCCACCTCTGCTCCTCCAGTCATGGGATTGATGATGGGATCATTCATGGAATCATTCTTGGGATTGATCATGGGATCACTCATGGGATTGATCATGGCATGGTTCGGTTGGGGGAAAACTCCCATGGCACCCACCCTATCCAGCTGGGTCCTACCTGCCCCCACCATGCCCAGCTGGCTGCTACCTGCACCCACCATGCCCAGGTGGCTCCTACCTGCACTGGCTCCTCCAGGACCCCGCTGCAGATGGGGCAGATCAGGTCCTCGTCCACGTCCCCCTGGAACCGAGCCACATCATACCCCATCGCTCGTCACCGGCGCCAGAACCCTGCGGGGGGGACACGGTCAGGGACACCCCAGGACGGGGCAAATCCTTGGGGTTTGGGTCAAACCTGAACCTCCTTGGGGTCCCCTGGGTCAGGGATGGGGAGAGATTTGGGTTCCTTGAGTGTTGGAGCCATTCCAGCCCCTGGGATTGGGATTTGAAGGCCAAGGTCCTGCAGGGAAAAGGTTTTTGAGTCAAACCCATCTCCTCTGGAGCTCCTTTGGGTCAGGGATGGGGGAGGAATTTGGGTTCCTTGGGTGCTGGAGCCGTTCCAGCCCCTGGGATTGGGATTTGAAGCTCAAGGTCCTGCAGGGAAAGAGTTTCTGAGTTTCTTCTTGGGGTTCCTTGGGTCAGGGATGGGGAGAAATTTGGGTTCCTCGGGTGCTGGAGCCGTTCCAGCCCCTGGGATTGGGATTTGAAGGCCAAGGTCCTGCATGGAAAGGGTTTCTGTGTCAAACCTGAATCCTCTTGGGGTCCCCTGGGTCAGGGATGGGGAGGGATTTGGGTTCCTTGAGTGCTGGAGACATTCCAGCCCCTGGGATTGGGATTTGAAGGTCAAGGTCCTGCAGGGAAAAGGTCTTTGAGTCAAACCCATCTCCTCTGGAGCTCCTTTGGGTCAGGCATGGGGAGGAATTTGGGTTCCTTGGGTGCTGGAGCGATTCCAGCCCCTGGGATTGGGATTTGAAGGTCAAGGTCCTACAGTAAAAGGGTTGGGAAAGGTTTTTGAGTCAAATCCGTTTATTCTGGAGCTCCTTTGGGTCAGGGATTTGGGTTCCTTGCAGGGAAGGATTTGGGTTTCTTGGAGCTTTGTGGGTCTTCCCAGAGCCACTCCAGCCCCTGGGATTGGGATTTGAAGGCCAAGGTCTTGCAGGGAAAAGGTTTTTGAGTCAAACCCGTTTCTTCTGGAGCTCCCTTGGCTCCATGGGGAGGAATTTGGGTTCCTTGAGAGTTGGAGCCATTCCAGCCCCTGGGATTGGGATCTACCAGGGTTTAAACTCCAAGGTTGTACAGTAAAAGGGTTGGGAAGGGTTTTTTGAGTCAAACCCATCTCCTCTGGAGCTCCTTTGGGTCAGGGATGGGGAGGAATTTGGGTTCCTCGGGGGTTTTGGGTTTTCCCAAAGCCATTCCAGCCCCTGGGATTGGGATCTACCAGGGTTTGAAGGCCAAGGTCCTATAGGAATGGGGTTGGAAAGGGTTTTTAAATCCCAATCCTGGGAACCCCAACCCTAATCCTAACCCTGAATTTCCCATTTGTGCATTCAATTTGGGGTTTTTGGGGTGGTTTATTTGATTTGCAGAGCTGGGCACGTCAGGATTTGGGCATGGAAACATTTCCAGCCTGGAATTCCCAGGAAATTCCCCTTCTCCAGCCCCTTCCCCCTCATCATTCCCATGAAATTCCTTCCCCCAGCCCCTTCCTCTCATCATTCCCATGAAATTCCCTCCTCCAGCCCCTTCCTCTCATCATTCCCATGAAATTCCCTCCTCCAGCCCCTTCCCCTCATCATTCCCATGAAATTCCCTCCTCCAGCCCCTTCCCCTCATCATTCCCATGAAATTCCCTCCTCCAGCCCCTTCCCCTGAGCATTCCCATGAAATTCCCTCTTCCAGCCCCTTCCCCCTCATCATTCCCATGAAATTCCCTTCTCCAGCCCCTTTCCTTCATCATTCCCATGAAATTCCCTCCTCCAGCCCCTTCCTCTCATCATTCCCATGAAATTCCCTCCTCCAGCCCCCTTCCCTTCATCATTCCCATGAAATTCCTTCCCCCAGCCCCTTCCCCTCATCATTCCCATGAAATTCCCTCCTCCAGCCCCTTCCCTTCATCATTCCCATGAAATTCCTTCCCCCAGCCCCTTCCCCTCATCATTCCCATGAAATTCCTTCCCCAGCCCCTTCCTCTCATCATTCCCATGAAATTCCCTCCTCCAGCCCCTTCCCTTCATCATTCCCATGAAATTCCTTCCCCCAGCCCCTTCCCCTCATCATTCCCATGAAATTCCCTCCTCCAGCCCCTTCCCCTCATCATTCCCATGAAATTCCTTCCCCCAGCCCCTTCCCCTCATCATTCCCATGAAATTCCCTCCTCCAACCCCTTCCCCTCATCATTCCCATGAAATTCCTTCCCCCAGCCCCTTCCCCCTCATCATTCCCATGAAATTCCTTCCTCCAGCCCCTTCCCTTCATCATTCCCATGAAATTCCCCTCCTCCAGCCCCTTCCCCTCATCATTCCCATGAAATTCCCTCCTCCAGCCCCTTCCCCTCATCATTCCCATGAAATTCCTTCCCCCAGCCCCTTCCCATGAGCATTCCCATGAAATTCCCTCCTCCAGCCCTTTCCCTCATCATTCCCATGAAATTCCCTCCTCCAGCCCCTTCCCCTCACCATTCCCATGAAATTCCCTCCTCCAACCCCTTCTCTTCATCATTCCCATGAAATTCCCTCCTCCAGCCCCTTCCCCTCACCATTCCCATGAAATTCCCTCCTCCAACCCCTTCTCTTCATTATTCCCATGAAATTCCCTCCTCCAGCCCCTTCCCCTCATCATTCCCATGAAATTCCCTCCTCCAACCCCTTCCCCTCAACATTCCCATGAAATTCCCTCCCCCAGCCCCTTCCCCTCATCATTCCCATGAAATTCCCTCCCCCAGCCCCTTCCCATGAGCATTCCCATGAAATTCCCTCCTCCAGCCCCTTCCCCTCATCATTCCCATGAAATTCCCTCCTCCAGCCCCTTCCCCCCTCATCATTCCCATGAAATTCCCTCCTCCAGCCCCTTCCCTCATCATTCCCATGAAATTCCCTCCTCCAGCCCCTTCTCATGAGCACTCCCATGAAATTCCCTCCTCCAGCCCCTTCCCCCTCATCATTCCCATGAAATTCCCTCCTCCCAGCCCCTTCCCCCTCATCATTCCCATGAAATTCCCTCCTCCAGCCCCTTCTCTTCATCATTCCCATGAAATTCCCTCCTCCAGCCCCTTCCCCTCATCATTCCCATGAAATTCCCTCCTCCAACCCCTTCCCCTCAACATTCCCATGAAATTCTTTCCCCCAGCCCCTTCCCTTCATCATTCCCATGAAATTCTTTCCCCCAGCCCCTTCTCTTCATCATTCCCATGAAATTCCCTCCTCCAGCCCCTTCCCTTGAGCATTCCCATGAAATTCCCTCCTCCAGCCCCTTCCCCTCATCATTCCCATGAAATTCTTTCCCCCAGCCCCTTCCCCTCATCATTCCCATGAAATTCCCTCCTCCAGCCCCCTTCCCAGCCCGGAATTCCCGGGAATTTCCCTCCTCCAGCCCCTTCCCCTCCTCCAGGGCCGGCCTTGAGCTCTGCCCCGGGCCGTTGCTGCTCCCTGGGCCCCTCCCCGACATCAAAGGCGGTGACAGAGCGGTGACAAAGGTGACAAAGGTGACAAAGGCGGTGACAAAGGTGACAAAGGCGGTGACAAGGGCCCGATAAGGAGTCCCCACCCCAAACCCCAACGGGAGGGGCAGGGAAGGAGGGGGAGGACACCGGGATGGGGCCTGGAGCTGTGGGGGGACACGGGAATTGCAGCTGTGCAGGGCAAAAATTCCAGCTGTGCCCACCCCCGGGAATTCCAGCTGTGAGAGGAGCTGGGAATTCCAGCTGCACCCACATCAGGAATTCCAGCTGTGCTCACCCCAGGAATTCCAGCTGTGCCCACATCAGGAGCTCCAGCTGTGCCCACCCCAGGAATTCCAGCTGTGCCCACCCCCAGGAATTCCAGCTGTGCCCACCCCTGGAGTTCCAGCTGTGCCCAGCTCAGGGGGACAGGTGAGGCCTGGCCCTGCTGCTCTTCCACAGCCAGATGTGGCCTCCCAAAACACATCCAGATGTGCCACATTCCCACATACTGACCCCAGCCAGATGTGCTGAGCTCCTTCACCTCAGCCCTGCCCAGATGTGGCCCCCCAAACGCATCCAGCTGTGCCAGGCTCCCACACCTCAACACCAGCCAGATGTGGCCTCACAGCCAGATGTGACCTCCCAAACACATCCAGATGTGCTGACCCCCTGCAGCCTGACCCCAGCCAGATGTGCTGAGCCCCTGCACCCTGCCCAGATGTGCCCCAGCTGAGGAGCAGAGCCGGTGACAGAGGGACAGATGTGACCCCGTGGCCCAAGGAGGGACTTTGTCCCCTCCCTGTCCCCAGAGCAGCTCCAGGTCCCTCCTTTAAATCCCAAAAATCCCCTGGGAAAACTCCACAGCCCCAGGGGCTGATAAGGAGCAGGGGCTGATAAGGAGCAGGGGCTGATAAGGAGCAGGGGCTGATAAGGAGCAGGGGCTGATAAGGACCAACGGCTGCTGTGGGGTCAGGGCCACTCCTGGAGCCTGGAACGGCCCCAAATCCCAGCCCAGCCCTTCCCACGGGATCAGAGCAGCTGGGGAGGCTCCTCTGGAGGCTTCTGGAAAATTCCCTGGAGATCAGGAGTTCCCAGAAAATCCAGAAATCCAGGAACAGCTCCGGGAACAGCCCCTGCTCCCATCCCAAAGCTCCTTTGGGATCTCCCCAGGCCCATCCCAAACTCTGGGATCTTCCCAAAACTCCTCTGGGATCTCTCCAGGCTCTTTCCAAAGCTCTGGGGTCCCACCACGCTTGTCCCAAAACTCCTCTGGGATCTTCCCAAAACCCAAAACTCTGGGATCTCTCCAGGCTCACCCCAAAATTCCTCTGGGATCTTCCCAAAACTCCTCTGGGATCTCTCCAGGCTTGTCCCAAACTCTGGGATCTTCCCAAAATCCAAAACTCTAGGATCTCCCCAAGCTTGTCCCAAAACTCCTTTGGGATCTTCCCAGAGGAATTTTCCAGAATGGAAAAAGGAGGGATTGAAAGAATTCCCATGGGAAAAAAAAAGGGAAGGATTGGAGGAATTCCCAAAAAAGGAAAGGAAATGAAAAAGGAAGGATTGGAGGAATTCCCATGGAAAAAGAGGGATTGGAGAAATTCCTAAAAGAGGGAAAAGGAAAGGAAAAGGAAGAGGAAAAGGAAGAGGATTGAAGGAATTCCCATGGGAAAAAGGAAAAAGGAAAGGAAAAGGAAACAAGGAAAGACTGGAGGAATTCCCATTGTAAAATGATTGGAAAAGTAAAAAGGAAAAAAATGGAAAGAGTGAAGGAATTCCCACAGGAAAGAGGAAAGGAAAAGGAACAAAGGAAGGATTGGAGGAATTCCCAAAAAGGAAAAAGGAAAGAACAGGGAAAGAGAAAAGGAAAAGGGGAAGGATTGAAGGCATTCCCATGGAAAAAAGGAAAGGAAAAAAAGGAAGAATTGAAGGAATTCCTATGGGGAAAAAGAAAGAATTGAAGGAATTTCCATGGAAAAAAGGAAAAAGGAAAGGAAAAAAGGAAGAATTAAAGAAATTCTCATGGGGAAAAAATCAAAGATTGAAGGAATTCCCATGGGGAAAAATCAAAGATTGAAGGAATTCCCATGGGAAAAAGAGGAATTGAAGGAATTCCCAAAAAGGAAAAAAGGGAAAGAACAGGAAAAGAGAAAAGGAAAAGGGAAAGGATTGAAGGCGATTCCCAAGGAAAAAAGGAAAAAGGAAAGAAAAAAAGGAAGAATTGAAGGAATTCCTATGGGGAAAAATCAAAGATGAAGGAATTCCCATAGGAAAAAAGAGGAATTGAAGGAATTCCCATGGGAAAAAGGAAGAATTGAAAGAATTCCCATGGGAAAAAGGAAAAAGGAAAGGAAAAAAGGAAGAACCGAAGAAATTCCCATGGGGAAAAAGGAAGAATTGAAAGAATTCCTATGGGGAAAAAGGAGGAATTGAAGGAATTGCTATGGGGAAAAAATCAAAGATTGAAGGAATTCTCATGGGAAAAAGAAGGAATTGAAGGAATTCCCATGGGAAAAAGGAGGAATTGAAGGAATTCCCATGGGAATGGGTCCTGGATTTACCTCCCGTGGCAGAATTCCTCCTGGCAGGACTCGGGGCTGTGCTGGCCTCACTCTGTGCAGGGAATTCCTCCCCAAATTCTCCCATTTTTCCCTCTCCTCTCCCACAGGGTGCAGATCTGATCCCAAAAAAGAGAAAAAAAAACAGGAAAATCAGGAAAGGTCAATTCCCACACGGAATTCCCAACAATGGAGAGAAATTCCCTCCCCCTGTGCTGATTTTTTGGAATGTTGGGAATAATGGAGGCCCAAGGAAGCTCTGGAGAGGGGTCCAGGCTCAGAAATTTGGGAATTCCAACCCCATTCCCAGTGGGACTCACACTCAGAAATTTGGGAATTATGACTCCATTCCCACTGGAAGCAAAGCTCAGAAAGTTGGGAATTCCAGCCCAAAATTCCCAGTGGGATCCAAGCTCAGAAATTTGGGAATTCCAACTCCATTTCCAGCGGGATCCAAGCTCAGAAATTTGGGATTTCCAGCCCCAATTCCAGTGGGATCCACACTCAGAAATTTGGGAATTCCAACTCCATTCCCAGTGGGGTCCAGGCTCAGAAATTTGGGAATTCCAACTCCATTTCCAGTGGGATCCAAGCTCAGAAATTTGGGATTTCCAGCCCCAATTCCAGCGGGATCCACACTCAGAAATTTGGGGATTCCAACCCCATTCCCAGTGGATTATTTTGGATTTTCCCCCCAAATCATTTTGGATTTTTCCCAAAATTCCTCTGGATTTTGCCTCAAATTATTCTGGATTTCCCTCCAAATTTCAATGGATTTTCCCCCAAAAATTATTTTGTATTTTCCCCCAAAATTTCTCCGGGTTTCCCCAAAACTATTTCGGATTTTCCCAAATTCTTTTGTATTTTCCCCGAATTCTTTCAGCCTGACCCCTGAATTCCTGAGCATTGTTCCCCAAACTCCTCTGAATTATCCCCAAATTTTTTTCCGGGATTGTTCCCTAAATTCCCCCGAATCATTCCCAAAATTCTTTCAAATAATTCCCAAAATTCCTTAAAATTATTCCCAAATTTTTTCTCGAGAATTCCAAGGAATTTTTCCCAAATTCCTTCGAATTATTCCCAAAATTCCCCTGGATTTTCCCCAAAATTCCTCGCGATTTCCCCCAAATTCCCTCCCCGCGCTCCCGTTCCCGGACAATTCCCAACGGGAGCCGTTCCCCGGTTCCCCCTCCCCGGTGCCTCCGTTCCGTTCCGTTGCATTCCCCGGTACCGACACCACCCCCGAGCCTCCTCCTCCTCCAACCGTGACCCCCCCGGAGCTCTCCGCTCTCCTCCATGGACGTTTCCCCGCTCCCCCCCCGCGGCCTCCGCCGGTTCTCCCCGGTGCTACCGGGACCGCCCCGGGGGCCTCTCCGGTGCCTCTCCCCCAGCCGCACGTACCGCGGGCGGCGGGCCCGGCCCGCTCGGGGCCGTTTGGGGCCGTTCGGGGCTCAGCGGCGGCCGCGGCCTCCCCCCGGTGCCGCCGCCCGGCCCCGCCGCACCGGAAGTGCCGCGCCGGAAGTGCCGCTCTGGCCGGAACTCGGTGGTAGGGGCGGTGAGGAGTGGGAGTGGCTTATCCTCATAGTCCCGCCCTCTCTGCATTGCTATTGGTTGGAAGCGCAGCGCGTCACGCGCCTTCTCGTGAGCTGATTGGCTGCGCTGCGGACTTCCGGGAGCCCCGGCGGCGGCGGCGGCGCCGTGCCCGGTGAGCGCGGCGGGAGCGGCGAGCGCCCTCTGGTGGCGGGACGGGAGGGCGGCCCCGCTCCCGCTCCCGGTCCCGCTCCCGGTCCCGCTCCCGGTCCCGCTCCCGGTCCCGGTCCTGGTTCCGGTTCTGGTTCTGCTCCCGGTCCCGGTGGCCCCGGAGTGCCGTTCGTGCGTAGCCCCGTTCCCGCGGTCCCGTTCCCGGTGTCCCCCGCCGTCCGGTGGTCCCGCTTCCCAGCAGGGATGCTCGCGGTGTTCCGTCCCTTTCGGTGCTGCCTTTGCGTTGCCGTTCGCGGGGTCTCGTTCCTGCGGTGGCGGTCCCGGTGTCCCCGGCGTCCGGTGCCGGCCGGTCCCGGTGGTTCCATCCCCGCTGTCCGGTCCCGGTGGCCCCGTCCCTGCGGTCCCCGTGTCCAGCAGCGATGTCCCCATGGGCCACCCCGGGTCCCACATCCCCGTGTCCCATCCCCGTGTCCCGTTCCCGGTGTCCCATCCCCGGTGTCCCGTTCCGGTGTCCCGGTCCCACATCCCGGTGTCCCATTCCCGGTGTCCCGTTCCCGGTGTCCCATTCCCGGTGTCCCGTTCTCGGTGTCCCATCCCCGGTGTCCCATCCCCGTGTGCCGTTCCCGGTGTCCCGTTCCCGGTGTCCCATCCCGGTGTCCCGTTCTCGGTGTCCCGGTCCCACATCCCGGTGTCCCATCCCGGTCCCTGTGGGACGGTCCCGGGGCTGCCACCGCCGGTGTCCCCTCGGTCCCCGGTGTCCCCCATTCTTTGTTCCCTCCAGTGCCGCCCCCATCCCCGGTGTCCCCACAGTGTCCCCACAGTGTCCCCCTGGTCCCCAGTGCCCCCTCCAGTGTCCCCAGTGTCCCCACGGGTCCCGTTCTGTGTCCCCTCAGTGCCACTCCATGTCCCCATGGGTGCCCTGTCCCCACTGTCCCCACAGGTGCCATTTGATGTCCCCACTGTCCTCAGGGTGCCCCTCAGTGTCCCCTCAGTGCTGCCCTGTGTCCCCTCAGTGTCACCTCAGTGTCCCCTTGGTGCCACTCTGTGTCCCCTCAGTGTCCCCTCAGTATCACTCCCTGTCCCCTCAGTGTCCCCTCAGTGCCACTCTGTGTCCCCGCTGTCCCCTCAGTGTCTCCTCAGTGCCACTCTGAGTCTCCAGTGTCCCCTTAGTCCCCTCCCTGTCCCTTGGGTGCCATTCCCTGTCCCCTCATTGTCCCCTCTGTGTCCCCTCATTGTTCCCTCATTGTCCCCTCCGTGTCCCCCCCATGTCCCCTCATTGTCCCCTCATTGTCCCCTATTGTCCCCTCGTGTCCCCTCATTGTCGTCCCCACCCCCATGTCCCCTCATTGTCCCCCCATGTCCCCGCATGTCCCCTCATTGTCCCCTCCCTGTCCCCTCATTGTCCCCTCAGTGTCCCCTCAGTGTCCCCTCAGTGCCACTCTGTGTCCCCTCTATGTCCCCTCATTGTCCCCTTCGTGTCCCCTCCATGTCCCCTCATTGTCCCCCGTGTCCCCTCATTGTCCCCTCATTGTCCCCTCAGTGCCACTCTGTGTCCCCTCATTGTCCCCTCATTGCCCCCCCATGTCCCCTCACTGTCCCCCCATTGTCCCCTCATTGTCCCCTCATTGTCCCCTCAGTGTCCCCTCATTGTCCCCTCAGTGTCCCCTCAGTGCCACTCTGTGTCCCCCCCATGTCCCCTCTGTGTCCCCTCATTGTCCCCCCCATGTCCCCTCATTGTCCCCCCATGTCCCCCCATGTCCCCTCATTGTCCCCCCATGTCCCCTCACTGTCCCCCTCATTGTCCCCTCATTGTCCCCTCATTGTCCCCTCCGTGTCCCCTCAGCCCTCTGTCCCACCATGAGCTCCGAGACGTTGGTCAAGGACGTCAAGCCCGGCCTCAAGAACCTCAACCTGATCTTCATCGTGCTGGAGACCGGTCAGTGCCACCCCCCGTGACCCCCGCGTGACCCCCCGTGTGACCCCCGTGACCCCCGCGTGACCCCCGTGACCCCCGCGTGACCCCCGTGACCCCTGTGACCCCCGTGTCCCCTCCAGGCCGGGTCACCAAGACCAAGGACGGGCACGAGGTCAGGACGTGCAAGGTGGCCGACAAGAGCGGCAGCATCAACATCTCCGTGTGGGACGATGTGGGGAACCTGATCCAGCCCGGGGACATCATCCGCCTCACCAAGGGGTGCTGGGCACACCTGGGCACACCTGGGCACACCTGGGGACACCTGGGGACACCTGGGGAGGGGATTTGGGGGAAAATTTGGGGTATTTGGGGTGATGTGGGGAACCTGATCCAGCCCGGGGACATCATCCGCCTCACCAAGGGGTGCTGGGGGCACCTGGGCACACCTGGGGACACCTGGGGACAGCTGGGGACACCTGGGGACACCTGGGGACACGTGGGGACACCTGGGGACACCTGGGGACACGTGGGGAGGGGATTTGGGGGAAAATTTGGGGTATTTGTGGTGATGTGGGGAACCTGATCCAGCCCGGGGACATCATCCGCCTCACCAAGGGGTGCTGGGCACACCTGGGGCACCTGGGTACACCTGGGCACACCTGGGGACACTTGGGAACACCTGGGGACATTTGGGGACATTTGGGGGGGGGATATTTGGGGTGGATTTGGGATAAATCTGGGGCAATGAGGGCAACCTGATCCAGCCCGGGGACATCATCCGCCTCACCAAGGGGTGCTGGGGGCACCTGGGCACACCTGGGCACACCTGGGCAGGGGATTTGGGGGAAAATTGGGGGGTGTTTGGGGTAGTTGGGGGTGGCAAATTCATTCAACCTGATCCAGCCTGGGGACATCATCCGCCTCACCAAGGGGTGCTGGGGGCACCTGGGCACAGCTGGGGACACCTGGGGACACCCTGGGGATGCTTGGGGACACCTGGGGACACCTGGGGAGGGGATTTGGGGGGTATTTGGGACGATGTGGGCAACCTGATCCAGCCTGGGGACATCATCCGCCTCACCAAGGGGTGCTGGGGGCACCTGGGGCACACCTGGGGCACCTGGGGACACCTGGGCACACCTGAGGAGGGGGGTTTGGGGGAAAATTGGGGGATATTTGGGGTGGATTTGGGATAAATCTGGGGCAATGAGGGCAACCTGATCCAGCCCGGGGACATCATCCGCCTCACCAAGGGGTGCTGGGCACACCTGGGCACACCTGGGCACACCTGGGGACACCTGGGCACACCTGGGCAGGGGATTTGGGGGAAAATTCGGGGGTGTTTGGGGTGATTGGGGGTGGCAAATTCAACCTGATCCAGCCTGGGGACATCATCCACCTCACCAAGGGGTGCTGGGCACACCTGAGCACACCTGGGCACACCTGGGCACACCTGGGGACACCTGGGGACACCTGGGGAGGGGATTTGGGGGGAAAATTTGGGGCGATGTGGGGAACCTGATCCAGCCTGGGGACATCATCCGCCTCACCAAGGGGTGCTGGGCACACCTGGGGCACCTGGGCACACCTGGGCACACCTGGGGACACTTGGGGACTTTTTGGGGGGGAAATTGGGGGGTATTTGGGGCGATGTGGGGAACCTGATCCAGCCTGGGGACATCATCTGCATCACCAAGGGGTGCTGGGCACACCTGGGCACACCTGGGGACACCTGGGCACACCTGGGCACACCTGGGAGTGGATTTGGGGGAAAATTGGGCGAGATTTGGGGCAAATTTGGGAAAAATTTGGGGGAAACTTAGTGGGAATTTGAGGGAAATTTGGGGGTGGATTTAGGGGAAAGTTGGGGGAAACTTAGTAGGGATTTGGGGAAAACAGCAAGAATTTGGGGCAAATTTGAGGGAAATTAGGGAGAATTTGGGGGAAACAGCGAAGATTTGGGGGAAATTTGGGGATGGATTTGAGGGAAATTAGGGAGAATTTGGGGGAAACTTGGTGGGGATTTGGGGCAAATTTGTGGTGGATTTGGGAAAAATTTTGTGAGGATTTGGGGCAAATTTGGGGGGTTTGGTGGAAATTTGGGGGAAATCAGGGAGAATTTGGGGGAAACTTAGCAGGGATTTGGGGGAAATTGGGGGTGGATTTGGGGGTGGTTTTGGGGGAAATTTGGGGATATTTGGGGGGTGGATTTGGGGGTGGTTTTGGGGGAAATTTGGGGGTGGATTTGGGGAAAATTTGGGGGTGGATTTGGGGGAAACTTAGCGGGGATTTGGGGCAAATTTGTGGTGGATTTGGGAAAAATTTGTGAGGATTTGGGGCAAATTTGGGGGAAAGTAGAGAGAATTTGGGGGAAACAGCAGGGATTTGGGGGAAATTTGGGGGGGTTTGGTGGAAATTTGGGGGAAATCAGGGAGAATTTGGGGGAAACTTAGCAGGGATTTGGGGGAAATTGGGGGGTGGATTTGGGGGTGGTTTTGGGGGGAAATTTGGGGGAAATTTGGGGATATTTGGGGGAAATTTGGGGGTGGATTTGGGGGAAATTTGGGGGTGGATTTGGGGGAAATTCGGGGGGGGATTTGGGGGACATTTGGGGGTGGTTTAGGGGGAAATTTGGGGGTGGATTTGGGGGAAATTTGGGGATATTTGGGGTGGATTGGCTGACCTTCCCCATCCTCCTCATCCTCAGCTACGCCTCCGTCTTCAAGGGCTGCCTGACGCTCTACACCGGCCGAGGGGGGGACCTGCAGAAGATTGGGGAGTAAGGAGGGGATTTGGGGGGGTTTTGGGGGGTTTTGGGGTTTTTGGGGGGTGAAATTCCCCAAATTGCCTCAGATCCCCACAAATTTACCCAATTGCCCCACCAAATCCCCCCTAAGTTTCCCCCAAATTCTCACTAATTTCTCCCAAATTTCCCCCGAACTTCCCCCAAATCCTCCCTAATTTCCCCCAAATCCACCCCAAATTTCCCCCAAGTCCACCCCCAATTTTCCCCCAAATCCCCACAAATTTGTCCCAAATCTCCCTTAAATTTCCCCCAATTCTCTCCCAAATTTGCCCCAAAGCCCCACAAATTTTCCCCTAAATCCCCACAAATTTGTCCCAAATTTTCCCTAATTTCCCCCAAATCCACCTCCAAATCTGCCCCAAATCCCCACTAAGTTTCCCCCAAATTCTCTCTAATTTCCCCCAAATTACCCCAGTTTTTGGGGGGGGCAGATTTGGGAGAAAATTGGGGGAAATTTAAGGGAGATTCGAGGCAAATTCATGAGGAATTGGGGCAAATTTGTGGGTGGATTTGGGGGAAATGAGGGAGAATTTGGGGGAACCTTAGGGGGGACTTGGGGAAAATTTCTGGGTGGATTTGGGGGAAATGAAGGAGAATTTGGGGGAACCTTTGGGGGGATTTGGGGGTGGATTTGGGGGGAAATTGGGGGATATTTGGTGTTTCCCAAACCCCAAAATCTGCTCTGTTCCCACAGGTTCTGCATGGTTTACTCTGAGGTGCCCAACTTCAGTGAGCCCAACCCCGAGTACGTGGCACAGCAGGCACAGGGCAAGGGGGTGAGTTTGGGGCCAAGGGGGGATCACCCCAATTTCCCCTGAATTTGACCCAAATCCTCATTAATTTGACCCAAATCCCCATGAATTTCCCCCAAATCCCCATGAATGTACCCCAAATCCCCACAAATTTACCCCAAATCCCCACGAATTTACCCCAAATCCTCAAGAATTTCCACCAGATCCCCACAGATTTACCCAAATTTCCCCACCAAATCCCCCCTTAGTTTCTCCCAAAATTCTCCCTAATTTCCCCCAAAATTTTCCCAAATCCACCCCCAAATTTGCCCCAAATCTCCCCTAACTCTCCCCCAATTTTCCCCCAAATCCCCACCAAGTTTTTCCCAAATCCGCCTCCTGAAATTTCCCCCAAATCCCCCCCAAATTTCCCTTGAATTTCCCTCAGATTTCTCCCATATCCTCCCCCAAATTTCCCCTAATTTTCCCAAATTCCCCTTGAATTTCTCCCAAATAATTCCCCTTGAATTTCCCTCATATTTCTCTTGTATCCTCCCCCAAATTTCCCCCAAATCCCCTCAAATTTCCCCAAAATCTCCCGGAATTTCCCTTGAATTTCCCTCAGATTTCTCCCATATCCTCCCCCAAATTTCCCCTAATTTTCCCAAATTCCCTTGAATTTCTCCCAAATAATTTCCCTTGAATTTCCCTCAAATTTCTCCTGTATCCTCCCCCAAATTTCCCCCAAATCTCCTCAAATTTCCCCCAAATCTCCCTGAATTTCCCCCCGAACCCCCCCTCTGTGACACTCTGGCTTCTCCATCCCCTCCCCAGGCCCCCCCCGACAGCTCGGCCCCGGCAGCTCCGCAGCCCCCCCCGGGTCCCCCCGCCGCCCCCGCAGGTTGGTACCGCCCCCAAAACCCCCCCGGTACCCCCCCGGTACCCCCGGGTACCCCCCCCCCCTCACCTCCCCGGTACCTTTCCAGTACCCCCCCGAACCCCCCCGGTACCCCCCCGGTACCCCCCGGTTCCCCCCCCCTCACCTCTCAGTCCCCCCGGTAACTCTCGGTACTCCCCCAGTACACCCCCCGGTACCCCCCCTCACCTCCCGTTACCTCCCGGTAACCCCCCCCGGTACCCCCCCGTACCCCCCCAGTACACCTCCGGTACCTCCCGGTATTAACACCTCACCTCCCGGTACCCCCCCCCCCCCCCGACCTCCCGTTACCCCCCGGTACCCCCCCGTGTACTCCCGGTACCTCCTGGTACCCCCCCGTACCCCCCAAACCCTCCCCGGTAACCCCCCCTCACCTCCCGGTACCCCCCCCTGTGTACTCCCGGTACCCCCCGGTACCCCCCCGTGTATTCCCGGTACCTCCCGGTACCCGCCAGTACCCTCCCGGTAACTCCCGGTACCCCCACCTCACCTCCCGGTACCCCCCCGTGTACTCCCGGTACCTCCTGGTACCCCCCCCGTACCCCCCAAACCCTCCCCGGTACCCCCCCCCTCACCTCCCGGTACCCCCCCCGTGTATTCCCGGTACCCCCCCGGTACCCCCGCCAGTACCCTCCCGGTAACTCCCGGTACCCCCCCCCTCACCTCCCGGTACCCCCCCCTGTGTACTCCCGGTACCCCCCCGGTACCCCCCTGTGTACTCCCGGTACCCCCCGGTCCCCCCCCCCTGACCTGCCGGTTCCCCGCAGCCCCCGAGAGCCAGAACGGGAACGGGCCTGAGCCCGGGGGGCCCCCCCGCGCACCCCCCCCGAGCGGGCCGCATCACCCGCAGCCAGCCCGGCCCGGTCAGCAACGGCAAAGAGACCCGGAGGAGCGGCAAGAGATAACGGGGACCCCCCCCGGGACACCCCCGGGACACCCCCGGGACCCCCCCGGGACACCCCCCGGGACCTCACCGGGACCGCCACAACCGGGGGATCCTCGGTTCCCCAAGCCCGTAACAGGGAAGGGGTTCCCGGTGTTCCCCCGGTGCTGGTCTGGACACCCCCGGGACCCCCCCGGTACCCGCCACAACCGGGGGATCCCCGGTTTCCCCAATCCCGAAGTTCCCGGTTTCCCCCCGGTGTCCCCCCCGGTGCTGGTCCGGACCCCCCCCGGGACCTCACCGGGACCCCCCGGCACCGCCACAAACCGGGGGATCCCCGGTTCACCAAACCCACGACGGGGGAGGGGGTTCCCGGTGCATCCCCGGTGCTGGTCCGGACCCCCCGGGGACACCCCCGGGACCGCACCGGGACCTCACCGGGAACCGCCCGGGACCTCACCGGGAACCGCCCGGGACCTCACCGGGACCACCCACAACCGAGGGATCCCCGGTTTCCCCCAACCCCGAAGTTCCCGGTGTCCCCCCGGTGTCCCCTCCGCTGCTCGGGGGGGTCCCGGGGGGCTCCATCCGGTGCCCCCCCCGGTACCGGGCCGGGGTTAATAAAGAACCGAGCTGTGCCCCCGCCTCAGCGGCTCTGCCCGGACCCCTCCCCGCGGCCCCTCCCGGTACCGGGGCCGGCTGGGAGCAGCTCCGGGCTGACCCTTGGCCCCCCCCCGGGTCGGGCGCGACAGGCGCGGGACGGGCGAGGGGACAGCGAGGGGACACCGGGGGCTCAGGTGGGACCGGGAGGGACCGGGTGGGCACGGGTGGAACCGGGAGAGGTCCCGGTGGGCACGGGAGGGGTCCAGGTGGACACGGGTGGGGGCACCGGCGGCTCAGGTGGGACCGGGAGGGACCGGGTGGGCACGGGAGAGGGCACGGAAAGGTCCCAGAGGGCACGGGAGCGGTTCGGGTGGGCACGGGAGGGGTCCCGGTGGGCACGGGTAGGGGCACCGGGGGCTCAGGTGGGCACGGGAGGGGTCCGGGAGGGCACGGGAGGGGTCCCGGTGGGACCGGGAGGGGTCCGGGTGGACACGGGTGGGGGGCACCGGGTGCTCAGGTGGGCACGGGAGGGGTCCCGGTGGACACGGGAGGGGTCCGGGTGAGCACGGGTGGGGACCGGGAGGGCACGGGAGTGGTCCCGGTGGACACGGGAGGGGTCCCGGTGGGACCGGGAGAGGGTCCCGGTGAGCACGGGTGGGGTCCCGGTGAGCACGGGTAGGGCCGGGAGGGCACGGGTGGGGACCGGGAGGGGACCCGGTGCTGGGGGGTCGCAGCCACACCGGGCTGGGGGGGGCTCCAGGGACGTTGGGGACCCTCGTGGGACCCCGGGAGCGGGGGTGGGGACACCGGGGCGGCGGCGGCGGCGGCTCCCGGGGATTTCCCGGTGGTGTCCGCGGCGTGGCCGGGCCGCACACGTGGAGGGTTGGGGGGGCGCGGCCATCCCGGTTCCCCGGTTCCCCTCCGGTGCTGGGGTGGGGGGTCCCACCGAGGGTTTTATTTTTTTTTTTTTTTTAATTTTTTTAATTTTTTTTTTTTTAATTTTATTTTTTATTTTTTAATTTATTTTTTTATTTATATTTTTTATTTCTTATTTCTTTTTTTTTTTTTTAATTCTTTATTTAATTTTTTTTTTTTAATTTTTTTATTTTTTATCTCCGTCCCGGTGAAACATTAACTCCCCCTAAGCCCCGCGCCCGTTGCAAAACCCGCGCCTCAAGGCCGAGGGTCACCCGCTGTGTCCCCCCCCCGTGTGGTCCCCGTGACCCCCAAATCCCGCCCCAAACCCCCCGCCGGGGGCGGCAAAACAACCGCGTACCCCCAAAATCCCCCCAAAAATCCCCCCAAAATCTCCCCCAAATCTCCCCAAATATCCCCCCAAATCGCCCCAAATCCCGCTCCTCGGGGTGTCCCCGGTGTCCCCGCACGTGTCCCTGGAGGTGCCGTCTGTCGCTTTCCCCCACGCTCGGGCGACACCGGAGGGGACCCCCCGAGTTGAGGTGACCCCAAAATCGCTCTGTCCCCCCCCCTTGTGCTCCCCGTGACCCCCAAATTCCAGAGGGGAGAGCAACAACCGCGTACCCCCCAAAATCCCCCCAAATCCCCCCAAAATCCCCGCTCCCCGGGAGTGTCCCCAAGCCCCGGTGTCCCCCGCACGTGTCCCTGGAGGTGCCGCCTGTCGCTTTCCCCACGCTCGGCGCGACACCGGAGGGGACCCCCGCGTTGAGGTGACCCCAAAATCGCTCTGTCCCCCCCCCTTGTGCTCCCCGTGACCCCCGAATTCCAGAGGGGAGAGCAACAACCGCGTACCCCCCAAATCCCCCCAAATCCCGCTCCTCGGGGTGTCCCCGGTGTCCCCGCACGTGTCCCAGTGCCACCTGTCGCTTTCCCCCCACGCTCGCGCGACACCAGAGGGGACCCCCCCGCGTTGAGGTGACCCCAAAATCGCTCTGTCCCCCCCCCTTGTGCTCCCCGTGACCCTCAAATTCCAGAGGGGCGCACAACAACGGCGTACCCCCCAAATTCCACCCCAAATCCCGCTCCCTGCCGGTGTCCCAAGCCCCGGTGCCACCGCACGTGTCCCGGGAGGTGGCCCTGGTGCCGCCTGTCGCTCTCCCCCACGCTCGCGCGACACCGGAGGGGACTCCCCCTGCTCTGGGGTGACCCCAAAATCGCTCTGTCCCCCCCGCTTGTTCTCCCCGTGACCCCCAAATTCCAGAGGGGAGAGCAACAACCGCGTACCCCCCCAAATTCCACTCCAGATCCCCCCCAAAATCCCGCTCCCCTGCAGGTGTCCCCAAGCCCCGGTGTCCCCGCACGTGTCCCGGGAGGTGGCCCTGGTGTCGCCTGTCGCTCTCCCCACGCTCGGGCGACACCGGAGGGGACTCCCCCGTGCTGGGGTGACCCCAAAATCGCTCTGTCCCCCCCTCCTTGTGCTCCCCGTGACCCCCAAATTCCAGAGGGGTGGCGGGACGGGGGCACAACAACCGCGTACCCCCAAAATCCCCCTCCTCGGGGTGTCCCCGGTGTCCCCGCACGTGTCCCTGGAGGTGCCACCTGTCGCTCTCCCCCACGCTCGCCGCGACACCGGAGGGGACCCCCCCCGCGTTGAGGTGACCCCAAAATCGCTCTGTCCCCCCCTCCTTGTGGTCCCCGTGACCCCCAAATTCCAGAGGGGCGCACAACAACGGCGTACCCCCCAAATTCCACCCCAAATCCCGCTCCCTGCCGGTGTCCCCAAGCCCCGGTGCCACCGCACGTGTCCCTGGAGGTGCCACCTGTCTCTTTCCCCACGCTCGCGCGACACCGCAGGTGACCCCCAAACCTCTTTTCCCCCCTTTCCCCAGCTCCATCCGCGGGATCCGACCCCATGAGCCGCCCTGGGCTCCTCCCGGCCCCGCTGCTGGCGCTGCTGCTCCTGGGGGCCCGGGGGGCTCCGAGCACCGCGGGGACCCCGGGGCGGCTCCCGGAGGACGCGGAGCAGGAGCAACGGCTATTACCTGCGGCAGCTGTTCGGTGTGGTACGGCGAGAACGGCACGCTGCCTCCGAGGGGCTGGCGCGGCTGCTGGGCAGCCTGGGGCTGGGCAGGGTGCAGGTGGTCCAGATCCAGCATGAGGAGCTCGGCCACGGCCACGTCAGCCACCTGGACCTGCTGGAGGTGCAGCAGGACAAGCACCGGCACCGGCACCCGGTGTGGGAGCACGGCGGGGAAACGGCTCCGAGCACCGGAGGACCCCTCAGGTACCGGTGAGACCCCTCAGGTACCAGTGAGACCCCTCAGGTAGCGGGGG